>JAQIWP010001291.1:0-16024 GCA_034695525.1 Euzetes globulus
TGGGAAAATTCCTATGCAAAGTCTATGGAGATAAATCCTATGCTAAGTCTATGGGAAAATTCCTATGCAAAGTCTATGGAGATAAATCCTATGCTAAGTCTATGGGAAAATTCCTATGCAAAGTCTATTGAGATAAATCCTATGCTAAGTCTATGGGAAAATTCCTAGACTAAGTCTATGAAGATAAATCCTATGCTAAGTCTATGGGAAAATTCCTATGCTAAGTCTATTGAGATAAATCCTATGCTAAGTCTATGGGGAAATTCCTATGCTAAGTCTATATTAAGTAAAAGGTGTAAATGTAGTGGGGATTAGGTTTGAGGGAAACCCTTTTTTAATGAATATTTTATTCAGTTTTTAACACATTTCACTCATTTTAAATATTATTTTCAAAAATATGGGTGGACCTCGGCTACTTCATCTACAAATCTAACAAAATTGACCAATATTTTCATCCAATAGGAACAAGGTGTAAGAAAATCTTGTGTTAAAGCTTAAAATAAAAATTTTAGTGCAAAAATGGACATGAATTTTTTAGGTTGCTTATCTTTCAGGTCCTCAAATTACCATAATTTTAAGTTTATAATTCTAAATCACTTTAAAGGTTGATCTAATATAATCACTAAACATATTGACCACAAATTCGATACACTTGATCCAAATAATAGGTCGCGCGCCAGGTACTATTTTCCATGTAATTACTTATTAAATGGTTATTATTTGAATTTTTTGATTTACTTTTGCCATGTCAAACCTTTTATGTGACATTTAATAAATATTAAAATTGTTTCTGGGAGGTTTAAGCCAATTGTTCTGTTTCTTCTACAGCTTCTACATCTGGCACTATATAATGCCTAAATGACATTGTAGATTTTTAATGAAAGGTGACTGAAAGGAATTGTTTTATCACTTGGTAACCAAGTCTTGGTTGAAGCGACCAAACGTTGTTTATTAGAGTTTTATTAAAGAGACCGCAAAACACGTGCTTTCAATTGACTTGTTTTTGGTGCTCTGCAATCCATTCATTTATTTCAAAGCTTTAATCAAAATCACTGTTGAATTCAATTTAAATTTTAGAATCTGAGGTCTAATTTGTATAAAATGGTATCACAAGAAGACAATCAAAGTGTTGCAAATGAATTGGACACTAAAATTATACAACAAATTGAGGTATTTTTTACTTTTTTTTTAAACTTAAAATAATTTGATTCGCCGTTAAATTACTTAATGTTTTTGTTTTCTTAATTAAATTTTTAGTATTATTTCTCTGACATTAATTTGAGTCGAGATAAGTTTATGAAAGAAATGTTAACAAAAGACGAGGGATGTAAGTATTGGACAGAGATTTGAATTGTTGAGCCGACTCTTTAACCATTTTAATGAATAGGGTTTCCATTCGACACTTTGTTGACATTCAATCGCTTAAAGTCTTTGAGTGACGACAAGTCTGTTATCGTCAATGCACTGAAGAAATCGGATTCAAATCTATTGGAAATAAGCGAATGTTTGAACAAAGTTAGGAGACATTTGGACAGACCTTTGCCTGAGTTCGATGACAAGTATGTCCAAGATCTCAATGAAAGAACTATTCATTTGAAAGGCTTTCCCGCCGACACCAAATTGGATGATGTGATGACATTTTGCCGACAATTCGGTGCCGTCGAGAATATTGAAATGAGAAGACATTTCAAGACAAAGAAATTTAAGGTTTGTCTGATTGTGAGCACAATTTCAATGTTAAAATCTGTAAATTATTTGGAAAAAGGGCTGTATTTTTGTCGCTTTTAACAACAAAGAAGACGCTCAGAAAGTGATTGATGCCCAAGAAGTCAAATATGAGGACAAGAATTTGTTACGTGAAAATAAGTAATTTAAACTTTGATTATATGATTGTTCATTTGTCAACACTTTCAAACTTGCTTCTTTAGGATCAATTATTTTTTGAGGAAAAAGGAATTTTCAGAAAAAAAGAATTTAAAGAAGAATTCGACAAATAATAAGTCGAATAAAAGTGAAACCAAATCCGAAGAAAATGCCGCCAAAGAAGAAGACGAAGCGGAGAATGAAGATGAAGGCAACACAGAAAAGAGTGAACCCGTTGTCAATGTTATCAAATTCGAAGGCGCTGTCCTTAAACTAAAGGGCCTCGACGACAACACCAAATTTTCTGACATCAAGAAACTGTTCCAACAGTACGGGAATGTGGCGTATGTCGAAGAAGTCCAACAAAATGAGGCATTCATTCATTCAATTGATTCAATTCAATAATTTTATTATCTCGGATTGTTTGCAGAGTATTATTCGTTTCAATGAAAAGGACGGCGCAAAGAATGCTTTAGAAAAGGCAAAGACCACTCAAAGCAACGAATCTAATGAAGTCAAAGTTGAGATCAGTGGCAAAGAAGTTGTTGCAGAACTGCTGACCGGTGACGACGAACTTCAATACTGGACTAACTTTGAGAAAAACCGAACTGAAAACAATAAAAAGAGGGCTCAAAAGAAAAAAGAATTTTATGGAAAGGGCAGGAAAGGCAAGAATATGTGGCAAAGTATGCATTACTCTCTTTAACTGCAATTAAAGCAAATTCTAATTTCACATTTCTCTTAATAGGAGGCCGTAAGAGAGGTTATAAAGGATCGGGTGATAGAAATGGTAAACGCTCTAAAACTGAAGATTCAGATTAAATATCAGTTGATATTTGGAAAATTTATTTCCAGTTTTAAATTTCATTATATTTAACCAATAATTCAAATATTTTTCTGTTGAAAGCAATTCATTTAATGCATTAATACTGTATTTTGAGAGCAAATAATTTCATTAGTTTCTTAATTTCAATTAATAATCATTTGAATTGATTAACAGTTTTACCGATACTTTTATCATATATTCATATTATTTAATAGTTTTGTTCTTCGATTCATTTGACAGATATTTTTTGTATTTAAAAAATATTTCTTTCGTTTTTATTTTATTTTTTGTTTTCGACAATAAATGCCATATTTTCAGTAAATCAAAGTTTTTATTAAATACTTTCCATATCATTGGTTTAATGAACGGTAAAATCCAAGTCTGACTCTATTTGTGAAAAAAATCATTAATTCGTTAGAGAATTCAAGTGATGTTTAAACCTAAGTAAAGGTCAATTACATGAAGCAGTTGAGTGAGCCTCAGAGCAGTGCTAGTTTAACCTGTATTCAACTTAGAGAACAGGTGTAACCGCCAGTTCCGCCTCAGGCGACTGAACAGCTTTATTTTGTTGACGATTTGTGGATTCTATTTGATTGTATTGCATGGATGGGTCTAATACTGCTCCTATATGTTACTCTTTAAGCCATTTATACTGATTTGATATTCTTATCGCTGATCGGGTCAGTCAAACACAAATTCCTTGACTAACATTCAGTCAACTATTCTGTTGTTTGGCTCAATATGTGTGAAAATTCAATCAGACTTATGGACACTCAACTCATGGCTATTCCTCAGTTGTCTAACTAATCAAATGAGGTGTAAATTAATGTAATTTTAAATGAGTATCAAATTAAGTGAATCGGATTGTGAGCAACAAATTGAGTGACTAATAAATGCCACAAAAGGGAGAATGTCTGAGTTTGAAAAGTTAAGGAAAAGCCTATTGAAAAAGGGAGAACTCTATGAAGATAATGACTTTCCGTGCGTCCAGTCTTCGGTCTTTTATCACGAAACGCCTCCTTTTCAGTTTGTTTGGAAGCGACCCAAAGAAATCTGTTCTCATCCGGTCTTTCTGTCAGACTCTCAGAACACTTATCTTAATCTGAGTCCCGGAAAATTAGGTTTGTATTCAATCAAAATATTCCCATTTTTATTGAAAAATTTATCATGATATTTATTATAATTAATATTAGGAGACCAATGGTTTGCTTCTGTAATCGGGTGCTTAAGAACTTGTAAAGGGCTGTTCTATAGAGTAGTTCCCGCTGATCAAAGTTTTGACGACGATGAATATTGTGGAATGTTCAGGTTCAGAATATGGTAAGGTTTTGCAAATATGCTTAATGTAACTTCAGATTTTTAACTAAAATCACTGAATGATTGAACAGGTGGAATGGAGAGTGGAAAGAGGTGTTAGTCGACGACAGACTTCCCACAGTTAATAATAAGTTAATTTTCATTCAAACACTTAATGGGAATCAATTTTGGAGTTCACTTCTGGAGAAGGCGTACTCCAAACTACATGCAAGTTATGAAGCGCTCAAATACGGAAACTCTTTGGACGGTATTTCACAAGAATGGTAGTCATCCAATGTTTACTCATTTGTTTGATCTATTAAGGTTTGGCTGATTTAACGGGTGGTATAACCGAATCAATTTGCATCAAAGACCCGACTCGTCTCAACGATATTCTTAATAAACTCCTTATTATGACATCAATCGTCACTTCTGTGGTTCAAAATGAGAGCTCAAATGAAAGGAATAGTCGTCTAAATAGTGATCGTTTAGCAAATGGAATATCGATGGCCACCAACTATAGAGTAATGGCTGTCGAAAAGGTTGAGACAATAAATGGAGATATCGTTCAATTAGTAAGACTTCGCAATCCATTGGGTCTCTCCAACGATTTCATCGGTTCCTGGAATAAGGATTCATTGGAATGGAAGAGTGTTTCAGATGACACAAAAAATAAGCTGAATATGAAGTATACGATCGAAGGAGAGTTTTGGATGACTTACACGGAATTTGTTAAAGTATTCACCATTTTAGAGGTAATTCACTTGGATTTTGAAACTAGCAAAGATGAACCGAGTTTAAGGGGTCGACAGCCCTGGCATATGAAATTCTTAAGGGGCTCCTGGAAGAAAGGTTCGGATAAATTATTTAAATGAAACATTATTCTCATTGATTCTTTTAATAGGAGTGACAGCCGGCGGGTGTCGTAACAATTTCGATACTTTTCATATTAATCCCCAAATTCAACTATTTTTGCCCGAAAGCGATGAAGTAGTCATTTGTTTGAATCAACATTTATTACTGGAGGCAAAAGTGATTGGATTCAGTATTTATAACTCACCCACAAAATTGTCGACGCCTAATAATAGTGATAACAGATTAGATAAATCCTTCTTCAAGAAAAGTAAATCACTGTCCAGTTCTTCGTATACTAACAGCAAATATGTTGTGTTTCGATCACTGCTTGAAACCGGGTCTTATCTCTTACTGCCAACCACTTATGAAACAGGTATAAATACTCTTGCTATTATTATTATTATATAGTTCAAGGTGACATATATTTGTGGTAGGTCAAGAAGGACAGTTCTCTCTTCGAGTCTACTCATCGAAACCAATTAAATTGAAGTTGATGGATTTCATTCCAGCCATTATAAAGCCAGCCATAAGTAAAGCACCAGTGTCTTTCGACCAAAAGTTTGCTCAATATGAGGCACTATTCATGCAGTTCTCTGACGAACACAAAACCATTAATGCATTCGAATTACAAGAACTTCTGGAGACTTGTTTGCCAAACGATTACGTCAAGTCTTGTGCCACTCTTGAAGTTTGTCGTCAAATAGTCATCACATTAGAGGTTCGTAACAAAAGGCGGTTAGCAATAACTTTAATTTATAAAACTAAACTAAAGGCCAACGGAACGGGTCGTCTTCGTTATACTGACTACAAGAACGTGATGTGTTCGCTCAGGAACTGGCAAAACACTTTCAAGAACCACACTAAAGGAACGACTGGTATATTGCGCGCAGAAAAGCTTTATGAAGCCCTCACTGAAATTGGTTGGTCTCCTGATCTTGATTAATGTGAAAATTCAAACTTTTCTTAACTATTGAATAGGTTTTCAATTAAACACAGAAATCCTTTCATCGCTTGCCTTAAGGTATATGAGAAAAGACGGAACCCTTCGTTTTGGGGACTTTGTGTCCTCAATATTACATCTGGTGATGGCTTTCAATATATTTGAGAAGAAGGATCCGCTTCAGAATGGATACATCAAACTGACATTACCCGAGTTCTTGAAGGCTTCACTTCAATGATTCACAAGACATAACCATTTGTTTAATTGAGCGCCGATTGCATTGCATTTAATGTTAGAAAATCAACATATTTTTCAAAGTTATATATATTTTTTACTAAAATAAATATTTATTTAAATAAAAATAATTTGATATAAAGTGAGCTCAAAGTTTGTGAGATTCATATGAACTTAGCTTTGATTAGAGTGAAGAGAGGCTCGAAATTAATTGCAATTAATTGATAGCCATTCGACAAATCTATGAGTCCGTCGCTATCAAAGCGGGTGTTCCCCTCTCGAAGTAATGTCATTCTATTGGGATTCGGTTTCTCTGCTTTATGTCTCAACATTAAGCACCGGGAGATTTGTGGCGACCATCGCGTTAATGCCAAAGACTTGGCTTTGATTCTGTTATGAAAGTCGTCATCCTCTCCGCCCCAACCCTCAAACCGATTGGAGTAACCGTTGACTAATTGGTATTGACCTTTTGTAATGGCCACCACTCCTCCTAACAGATCCGGATATATCAATACATATCGAAACTTATCCAAAGCGGAACACATATGTCGGGGTTGTTCTGAGCAGTAATACAACTGCTTTTGATTTGAAGGTAAGACGTCAATGTCATGAAAGATGAAACAACAGAAAGTGTCCAATTTGTTGGCCTCAACGAACCCCACATTAAACAGCTTTCCTCTGTTGAAGGCTTTTGTGTCGTTCTGTTCGACAATAAAAATGGTGTAATCTATTAGTTGTCGGTTTAGAAACGGATGCATGTGTTGAATAAATAGCCACAGATGTGTCCACCGATCACGAAACGGTACAATTATGGCTACTTTTTGACCGGATCTACACTCTCGAGGTTCATGTCTACCGCCGCGACGGATATCATATTTGGCTGAAATCGATTCGATCAGTCGTTCGTCAGTTTCGGTCAAAACATCAAAATATGAGTCTTAGCACAGAATGAGACAAAAGAAAACAAATTTACTTTTAGTTCAACGGATCATCTAGTTAAATCAATTGTTTCCAAGCTTTACCCAAATCGGACCCAATTAGTGGACAGTTTACTCTCTTGTTGTCTTCATTAGAAACGGAACTATTTCTACAGATTTCGAGATCAGATTCGATGTCGTTATCACTAACTTGTTTGTAACCATCAGTTCTCCAGTTGGGGAAAACGAGTGGCCAAACAGTGGCCCAAAACATGAATAACAATAGAAAGATCTCAAAACCATTTAAATTATTTAAACACTTTTTTGACAACTTTTCGATCGATTTAAACATTTTTGTCTTTCAGAGTCTTTCAGAGTTCACTAAATCAAAGTTTTTGCTTAAAACAAAATTAATAATCAAATCTATAAACTACTATAAGGGAAAAAATAAGGTGCATGCAAAAACCGAATCAAATGAGAATGGTAAATTAAGAGTCTCATGTTATTAAATAAACAAGATTAAATTCAAACTGAAAGTTACATATTGGGATGATTAACAAACATCATGACTAAAATGATGCTATAATTGAGATTTGCTGAACTAAATGCCGAATTACTGTCGACTTCCCTTCCGCTCAATAATATAACGTTGTTTGTGAGAAGTTGGCTGAGAAATGCTGGATATGTTGTTGTAATGCATTTGTCAATAAAACAAATGAAATATTGATATCAATGGTTAGGCTTCGGATATGTTTTATTTGTTTTGTTTAATTGTTTTAATTGCAACTATTATTTGATTAAAAATGTTATTTGTTATAATTGAATGAAAACAACGAACATCTGTTATATTGAATGCAATTATATTTAAATTGTTTGTCTTATTCACAATTGTATTCATTGTGAAAATAAAAGCAAAAATTCTCATCAAAATAATTGATTTTGTTTTCAAAGGTAAACCATTTTCTCAATAATTATTAGCTTTTATTTTACCATTTATTTAATGCTATATAATATAGGATTAAATGTTGAGTCAAATTAAAGTCGATTTTTAGTTTAAATTTCATATTCAGTTTGCATTGAAATCGAGAATTCAATCGATTTTGGAACAGAATATTCACTTCTTCGACATTTAATTCAATTAAATGACTCGTATTTCTAATTCCTTTCATTTAAGGCTTAATTGTTTTATAGTCTAAAGAGTTTTCCGGATTAATTAATCGACTTTAAAATTAAATTGAGTTCAGTTTGAATAACGAATTGATATTAATTTCAGGCATTTAACGGAATGTGCTTTCAGTCCATTGAATGGAGGTTTTGGTGAGTTTTCCAATGTTTCCAATCATTTATTTTAAAATTTTATATTATATTTAATTCATTATAAATATGTAGACATTTATTCTATTTTTTGTATTTAATGTCAAAATTTAGTAGTTTTTCAAAAGATTGTTGCCTTCAAACACTCCATTGAAACCTATTTTAAAAAGTAGTGACAAAATCAAAGTTGAGATAACATTGAACTAATTGGACACAAATGTGACACTTCTTCACCACTAATACCGCAATCTTTTAGTTTTGTAACAAATATTGAGCATTAGCAAGGTCAATCATAGTAATACCCCCACAAACTCAGCAATATTAATCGATTTTCTTAGTAGTTTATTTAAAACCCATTAAATTATGATCGAAATGTGCATGGTCAATTCTAGCAGTCTCTATAGTGTCATTTCAGATATGTCGAAAATTAGTTTTAGTTAATAGTTGAACTTGATCAATAATTAGATAAATGATTTGAGGGGAAGAACTTATTTGATAAACTTGTAAATTGAATTGAAGTATAGATTCTTTTGACAAAATATTAAATAAGTTTAAAATTCTTGTCAAATGATTCAATTGAAAGCTTAAATTGAATTATGATTTCCTGAAATACTTAGAATTTGATATTTATTATTAATAAACTGAATAAATGGTTAAATAGAATGGTTTAAAAAGAAGTGTTGAGAACTCGAATCTATATTTATATTTATAACTTTTTGATAGTTTAAATTTAATGGGAAATTCTTAGAAAATATTCCGTTTTTCTCATATAAATGCAAAACGAGTCGAGAATTTTAATTCATTTTTCTATTTATTGAACGGAAAAGAATTGGTATTTAATTTTGTTGTCAAAAAAATGATTGAAAAAGATTTAAATAAATATGTCTTTATGTTAATAACTGGAATTACATCTCTATGTGCGGTAAATGTGGTCACAAATGCATTATTCAAACCTATAATAACTTTTGAGGAATTTTTTCATTTCGCATGAATTGGCGATTCTTTTGTCAATTTATATCAAATAAAGTGATGTTTATTCGCCCTCTGGTGAGACTCAGACCATAAGCAGGCGTTGACTGACATCAAACTGAATGACAGAATATTCGCTCTGATCTACACTATTGTCGTTATAATACATGTATTTCAATGACTCGATTCATGCGTCCGATGTTTATGTGACGCAATTATAGACAATTTGTGGTCATTTAGACCCCAAATGATGGGTTTGAATGAACCACATATACACTCAAAGCGCCAAAAATTATGAAAATCGTATATATTTTTTAAAATTGCGACAAAATTGTTGTTAAGTTAATGTAATATAAAGAATGATAATTCTGTGCCATTTGTTTACAGTTATCATAACTAATGTTTGATTTGTTTATTTTTGTTCTCAAGGGTTCCGGGGATTCACATTACATCTATAGTCAGCCCTCATCTGACCTGTCATTGAATGATGAGAGAGAAGCAATGAGAAGGGAAACCGAAAGACAGGCACTGACTCAGTTGGACAAAGCCAGGGTAAGCTACCTTAAATTATTGACTAGGAGAAAAACATGATTTTCGTTTAGCCTATAATTATATATTCAATTTAATTGCAATAATTTGTTTGTCAGTCAAAACCGGTGGCGTTTGCCGTTCGGACAAACGTCTCATACGATGGAAGTCTTGATGACGACTCTCCAATCCATGGCTACGCCATATCTTTCGGAATTAAGGATTTTTTGCACATCAAAGAAGTAATTATCAAACATCTAATTGAGTATAAATTGAGTTGTAATCAATTTAAAGAAATACAACAACGACTGGTGGATCGGACGACTTGTCAAAGAGGGCAGTGACGTTGGCTTTATTCCCAGTCCCGTCAAACTAGAGATTCTTCGTCTGCAACAAACGCAAACGAGTCGAAGCAAACTCTACTCGAGTAAAGCCAACTCCGGTTCCAATTTAGGAGGTCTTGTCAACGATGTTCTTATTAACTCACGCTCATCTAATTCTGGTGGTTCCAGCCCTCCCACACCAGGTTCGATATACTCTTTCAAATTTTAATCAAATCTAACCAAATGTGGAATTTTTGTCATTTTAGACCAAAACGGAATGGAGAACGTCGACGATAGCGATGGTAATAACAGAATAGGGAAGTCCGCCGTATCCACTCCTCCCACCAAAGAACGGAGGAAACCATTCTTTAAGAAGTCGGAGAATATTCCGCCGTATGATGTGGTGCCTTCTATGCGTCCGGTTGTCTTAGTCGGACCGTCTCTCAAGGGCTACGAAGTGACAGATATGATGCAAAAGGCTTTATTCGATTATCTCAAACATCGCTTCGAAGGCAGAATCATTATAACCCGGGTTAGTGCCGATATATCTCTCGCTAAGCGCTCGCTTCTCAACAATCCTAGCAAAAGAGCATTAATGGAACGGTCGAACAGTCGCTCCTCATGTTTGGGTATTTAGTATCTTTACGTGAGTCCAAAATTAATTTGTTTGGTTTGTCATATTAGCCGAAGTTCAGGCAGAAATCGAGCGTATCTTCGAGTTGGCCCGAACCATGCAATTGGTTGTTCTCGATTGTGATACCATTAACCATCCCTCACAATTAGTCAAGACATCTTTGGCACCCATTTGTGTTTATCTCAAAATTTCGTCTCCAAAAGTAATTATTAAAATAGTGAGCAATTGAATAGTGATTTTAATTAAATGGATGAACAGGTTTTGCAACGACTGATCAAATCTCGTGGGAAGTCTCAGTCGAGGAATCTGAACGTACAAATGGTGGCGGCAGAGAAATTAGCTCAATGTCCAGTTGTTAGTCCTTTCAATTACTTTATTTAACCAAACCTTCCTTTATTTTGACCATATTTTTCAGGAAATGTTTGATGTATTGTTGGACGAGAACCAGTTGGAGGAGGCGTGTGACCATTTGGCAGAGTTTTTAGAGGCCTATTGGAGAGCAACACATCCACCCATCAAAGCGTCCTCCACGCAATCAGTGCCCACTTCTCGTCCGCCACTTCTGCCTATGATTTCATCTCCACATCAAATGGCAATGAGAGTCGACACTGAAGACTCGGGACCCGGAAGTCCAGCACTCATTCGAGATAACATGAATTCATCGCCAGTCAGGTATCGAATGGATCGCTACGAAGCTATGCGTCCGGTTGTGGGCGACTGTACTCCAGATAACGAGTCACCTATTGACATGTATGGTGCTCCTCGACAGGAGTTAAGAACTGCTCGTGACTATAGTGCTAGTGCAAACAGAACAAGACATATATCAAGTGCTTACGGCCCGGGCATTGATCCCATGGACGATCCTTACTATACAAATACTGGCGGCCCTTCTCTGACGCCTCACTACAGAAATATACCCGAAAACAGTTTAGCCGCTGACAAAGACTTTAGTGATCGAAGTGAATGGCTGTCCGGTGGGGGACACCACTCATCGCGCAATTACGACAAATATAGCGAAGAATTTGAATTCGTTGATGCGATGCCTTTAAGAGAAGACCAATCTTTTTATGACACTTATCCTCAAAATTATGATATGACACATAGACCACAGAATAGTTCCAGAAATTCTACCGGAATTACAATGAATGCCTTGTGATCTGTTCTCTTATTTGGTCTCTAATTGTGATTTAGTCTAAGAAATGGTTAAATTATTTGCGAAAGCAATGAATCGTTTGACAAATTGTTGATATATTGAAGAATGGGTTCTATTTTATGCTTCAAAGTATAACAAAGTTGTTTCTTATGGTTGGAAGTGGTCTTCAGTGGTTCGATTGAGTTGAGCCAATCATTTGGCTTCGGTCCTCACTTTTGGCCAGATTTTGCGTTTGGGAACCGATTTTATAAACGAATACGAATACCATTTCTCTATGAAATCTGTTTTCGTTTTTCTATTCAAAAGTTCTCATAAGTTGAATGAAATCTACAAAAAGACTGAATGTATATAAGAATCGAATTTAATACACAATTATATTCACAATTAATGACAACATTACGAAGATTTAGTGAATTTGTGAATAAGAAGCGGTTTTCGATCCTTAAAACGGCACCAAATGCTCATTCGGCTCTTTGGCCGTCACTTTAATAATAACTCATCGATTGACAAACATTTCTCCATTTTTGAGAACTTCGGGTTTGAAATTACATTAATTCATATTTGCCTTTAATGTTATCATTTGTTTTAGTCTTAAACTTTAAAAGTGTTCATAACTTAACATTTTATTAAATGCTTTGCACCGAAATCTCAGGCAATCCTCCAAATAATGTTAATTCTGTTTTAATCGTTATATTTATGGAAAGTTGACTTCAAACAAATCAATTGAATATATATTTAAATTACAGTTAATTAATATCGAAATTCTAGTCAAACATTTATCAAACAATTTGAATAATTATTCATCAGATTCATCAAAAAATCAGTCAATTAGTATCAGATATTTATTTCTAGTAAATTGTTATTCATTTCGTTCATTTGATTTTGTTTTCTATTTTTAATTTAGTTTTATTCAAAGTTTTGTTGGAATTATTCCCTTTCAATAAAATTTATTATTTGTTGTGAATTTTCAAATCCATTGTGTGTTAAGTCATTTAGAGAATAATAATTAGAAATAATTGCAATTTAGGTTTGAATTTCACTTTTTTTTAATCAAAAACTAAAAGTAATTTCATTATGACTAAAGTGAAATAGAGACCAATTGTCACCATTTTGTTCTGATGGATAGCCTTTGATTTTTGCCAGAATATAGAGTATATCTGCAAATCTAAGTCACTCTACGATTGCGTGAATCTAGTCTTACAGTCTCTTTGAGTCTACCATTTATTTACGATTAAATGATACATTTCTTTTGCAACCCGTGATATATACTCTCCATTTATGCCAACTCTTCCACAATGAAAAACATTTCGCATTGAATTCATGAGTAAATTATCGAAATATTAGAGCAAAACATTCATTCAAAAGATTGGATTTCATTTCAGACATTCTTTTATCTTATTTTAGTTGAGAATTTCCAAATGTCATTGAAAACAAATTGTGGCAAAGATTACATGTTTCCGGAATTTCCAATAATTCGATCCAGGATTCTTGATAGGAAAGATTGACAAAGATTTTTATCAAAAATGACCTCAAGCTTTGCCTTTTCTCCATGTTTTCTATCCTCTGATTAATCGAATTTGAATCGATTTTTTCGATTTACTCTTTGGTGTGAAATGACTTAAAATTGTAGAAAATGCTTATAAGAGACCTTAGATCAGCGACACAATTAAATTATTCGATGATTTACCATGTTATTTTGTACGAAATAAATGTGGGAGCATTTTGTTTGTCCATTAACTTTAGTTTTGAGTCACATTTAGTTAAATTTTTTTAATTACAGGAAATTTGAAGAAAAATAGTTATCGTTTTATATTATTTAAAACTAAATTAATTTTTGTTGGTTTTATATTTTATCGGAAAATATTTTTCAAGAAACTTATGATTCAAATATTAAAAATGGGATTATTATGAACTTATTTACGATAAAAATGATAATTTCTATCAAAATTTGTTTCATCTTCGAGAAAACTATGCATTCTTCAGAAGATATCATCAAACAATTGTCTAATTCTTAAACAAAAGCTGATAAAAATAAGTCCTCAATTTCCTCGAAACTATAATTTGCAATATTAAGCATTTGAATAATTAGTGTTTAATCAGTTAATCAAAAAATAATTAGCAGAACAGTTGAAACTGGTATTCAATTAATATATTATTGATTTATCTTAAATAAAATTTACTTCACGTTAACTAAAACTCAAACTTAATTTTAATTTGATCTGAAGTTCATAGAAGTAATTTTCATCTACTTTACCATAGATAACAAAACTGAGCTGATCTAGCATCTAGACTCGCTAGGTCAGATGTACTTAATTTTCCTACTATCCATATCGTTTTGAAAATATATTCAAATGCTGCCATTTTTGGTTATCTAGTACAGTTTAATTGACATTAAATCGATTTTTTTTAAATTGGCAGCCATTTTCCATAAGTTTTCAAATCTTAAGGGTTTATTCATTTCTCGGGTGGAAAGTTTTGACTATACCCTCGTCATCCTTTTTTAAAACCATGAGTTAATATTAGAAATGTTTCTAGCACAGTTTTACAATATTTATTTATAAAACTGTTTTTACCTGACTTTTCAGAATAAAAAATAGTGGAAATTTCATTTCGGATTTGTTCAGAAACATTTGTTCAACACTTTTTTTTAGTTATAATAAAATTGTTGAAAATTGTCTGCCTTTTTGTCAATTATTGAGAAATATTGAAATTTTTGAAAAAAAAAAATTTTTCAAATTCTTTATTCTGCTCTCATTATCTGTAAAATAATAACATATGAGTGGAGTTCAAGATCTTTGACTTTAATTGTTATTTAATAGTGATATTTGATTATCTCTGAATCCATTTTTATGTATTATTCATAAACCAAATGATAATCTCTTAACAAAACATTTGAAATAATCCTCTGAAAGAAACACTTTTCGATTCCCAGAATACCGATTGTATGAAAACCAAAATACTTCATAAACTATGAAATTATTATTATTATTACTATAATTGATAATTGAATAATAAATCAAAAAATATTTTTCACTTACAAGAAAAGTGTTGTTTATTGATTGATTTTCATGCTCATTTTCGATTCTATTGAATACAGGGGTTTCCTTGGAAGAGGCCAACGTACTTGGCCCCTTCTTGATAGCCTACCGGCAAATTGGAAAATTTAGGAATTTTTGAAATAATTATGAAATTTTTGGTAATGGCGGCTAAAATTTAGATATTTTTGCAAGTGGCGGCCGGAAAATCCGCCATCTTATTTTAAGGAATTAAGCCTTCAAACTTGCAAAATAGTTAAAATTACCGGAAATAAACGTATTTTAGGAAAAATAGCCGTTTTTCGTCGATTTTGGCATCCCGAATTTGTTCTCCCCCTAGACCGAAGATTTTGAGATTTGGCCCCCTCTAGTGTCTTCCAACGTGGTGACCCCTGATTAAATACCAACTCGTTTTTATCTAGAAATGATTGACTGAAGCTAGAAGAAATTCTTTTCAAACCAAAGTCCTGTTCCTCATTCAATTATTTTTAACTACGATTACCGAATAAACGGTAGTATTTGTGTTCTTTCGTTAAGCCACGGCCCGACCGGCCCCTCAATAATAAAGAGAAACACCCGAAAGATATCAGAAAATTATAAAAATTCAGTGAGTTTCTCCTCCCTCTCAAAGTACCCACACTTCAAAAAACATTTATTCGACCAACCTGACATAAAGGAAAAGTAGCCATGAAAAGGGTAATCCTCATAAGACCGAAATTTCTCCAAAATATCCCAAACGTATTTGCCCTCAAACAAGAACATAAAAAATAAGTTGCAGCAAAAGTGAACTGAAAAATTGTACCCAATATTGTTTATTCAAATAAATTTCTAATTATTTCACTTGTCGTCACTAAACGTGATTTTTAGTTCGTCTTCAGTACAGATATCCAAATAATATTGATTTTAAGAATTCCAGTTTATGTTAAGTTATGTTCAAAAACATAAAATAGGAATTTCTCATTAGATTAGACCGGAATGACTACAAATCCGGATATATCCGCCGTATTTTCCATTCATTTTATATTGGTATGATCTTGTTTGCGGGTTCTTGTCTTCATTGACAGCAAAGGGGCGTAAACTTGAGTTGTGTCCGAACGTGTGTTGTTGTGGCGGAAGAGCGGCCGCGGGTGGCGCTCA
>JAQIWP010001292.1:0-16022 GCA_034695525.1 Euzetes globulus
GAGAGAGAGAGAGAGAGAGAGAGAGAGAGAGAGAGAGAGAGAGAGAAATAATGAAAAAGCTATACGTAATGATACACAAAGTATTTACTGATATTGTTATACACGTGGGAATCATGCATGTGCTGCACACCATTGATGAGGGCGTCACTTGAATTCAGTGCTAAAGACTTTTCGATAATATAGTTGTGTCAGCAATAGTTGCAAAGTCTTGTTCGTCAAAATCACACTTAATTTAGATTTGAAAACTCTTTTCTGTGACTCACACTTCACATCAAATCCAAGTTTCAGATCTGATTTGTTTTGACGACAATTTCTGACTGTTTGTGAGCTTTTAGTCAAAGCCTCCTTAAAATGCATTCCAAATAATTTGTTTCCAGTGTTTTTTGCATAAATAATATTCTTTGATTTGAAAGCTTTATATTTTTCATATCCATTATTATAGTTATTATTTGAGAAATCGATTTTATTTATGTATTTTTATGTTTAAATCCAGATTATTGTCAAAAAATTCCTTTTCAATTGTAAATATGTTTCAGATTTTTTTTCCAGATTTTAGTCATTTGATGAAAATTCTGGAAATAATTTTGCTTAAAAATAATGCTTTGAGTGGGAATGCATTTAAAGTACTTTTGAGCAGAATTTTGTTTGAACAAAATTAAAACAAATAGAGTGTAAAGACATTGATTGAAAACATTGTATAAAATATTGAAAGTAACGAATGGAGAAGATCTCGATTTTCTTTTTCATTCGACTTAACTTTTAGAAGTAATATCGTATAAAAATTTATTTCTCTTATTTCCGTTGCTTTCAATCGTCAATCTATCGAACGATAGCTTTCTTTGCAAAGCATTTTTCAAGAGTTTGTAAGAGAGACTCCTTTCAGGCGAAATATTACATCCATTTGAAGCCGATATCTGTGTGTTGAGTGAATGCGCGCTCTCTATCGCACTCTACCACTGAAGCCATACTGAGAGGATAGACACCGACACAAGATATATATGAACAGCTTTACAATGGACTCAATGTCAGCCAGATTTACGCCAACCTCACCGGCCATTACTAAAACCAACAAAAAATAGAAAGAGAGAAAAATTTCAAATATATATCTTTTGATTCTTTTAGTTTCCTATTTCGCTCCCATTTTTTGCATTCAATGGAAAGTCCGTTGACTGAGTCTAGAACTCAAATCCATTGTGAAGTCAAAACGGTTTGGCACTGCTCTCACAAATCTCAATACCAGCTGCAGTTCAGCACAGGGCTCTCCTTTTCTTTTTGAACAGAATAAGTTATTTCAATGATAAAAAGCGTGCAAATTATAAAATGTCATTCATTTGCAATAAGTTTTACTTTTTTTTTGTCTAAAATAAAGAATCAAACAAACGATAAGAAAAGTTCATTTAGAAAACAGGAAAACGTTTTCCATTTTATTTGGTTTTTATATTTGATTCTTCCATAAAATCGTGTTTTTCGTTCATTATTTCAGTGAATTTAATTAAATAAACGTAATTTCGTTGCTTTTATCGCACTCCGAGTAAAGTAAATGCAATGAATAGTAGTCTCTGTCCTGTTATTTGATTATAAAAATTGATATAAAGCATAAACAGTGGACGGCATATATAAATAAAGTGTAGCCACAACTGCACAACTTTATGGCCTCTATCCTGACGTTTATGTATTTGAAGACATTTCTAATTTGTTTTTTCATTCCATCAAATTGTTGAGCAAAAGTATATTTGGCCTAAAAATAGGCCAAAAGTTTTTGCTTTTATTTCAATAGATTTCTTCTCTAGAATCTGGAATTTTAAAATAAATTCATTTGAAAGAATGCAAACATGATTTTGAAACTCAAAATTTTACTTTTATTTATTTGCAATTCAATTAATCAGCAAATTTTTGAACGATTGCCTCAAAAACCTGAAAAGTTGTCGTTGAGCACAACCTAAACCACAGGCACATCCATCGATGCACAGTTCTAGAATCCATTGGAGTGTTTAGTGCTGTGTATTAATAATAACTTATGTTTATATTGAGGTGAAAGATAACATATGTGTGATTAGAGAGCCTGTGAGAGGCAAGCATTGGATCACTAGACAGATGTTTTAAAGTAATGCTCACACATATACTCAACCATCTAATCATTACATTACTTATTCCGAACATACAATTTACACACAAAACACTTTTGAGTGCATTTCTTAGTCTTATGTTATATTGTTTTATAATATTTTGAGCCAAACAAAAAGCCTTTACTTTGGATGCACTGAAAAATGAATTATTGAACGCAAAAGAATTGTATGGTTGAGTAAAATCTGGACACTACTAAATATGTTGGCTATACTCTAATTTTCACTCTTGATTTTCTATTCAAAAAAAATAGAAATACGGCCATATATTAAATATTTATAACCGAAGATATATTAAATAAGTTGGTTAATATATGGCTGAACCTTTGACTCTGTCTGTCCATAATGTTTGTGTTTGCCTAACATTAATGAAAATACATTTTAATAGGGTTTCACTTTTTTATTACTTCTGTGAATCATTTTCATAGGTATGGCCTTTTTGATAAATTGAACGATAAAATAATGACTGAATTTTGTACATAAATGAAATGACTGTTTGTGTTGTGTCTGTGCAGCACTCACTGCAAATGCATTAATTCAATTTCAATACAGTATTCCTTGTTATCCAATTGACATAAAAGCATAGAGTGGTCTAAAAAAATATTTTTTTTCTCTTTCTCATCTAATAATTGTAATGTTTATTCTGTTCCTCTGTAGGTCTCATTTGCACGACCGAGCAGTGAAGCCATCAAAGGGGCCAACCTCTATGTCAGCGGTATTCCTAAGTCGATGACACAACAAGAATTAGAGGCACTGTTCGCTCCATACGGACGTATCATCACATCTCGTATTCTCTGTGATAACATCACAGGTAAAGCCTAACCATCTGTTCGTCTGTGCGGCCAATGTTTTATCATTTGTTTTAGTATACAGTAATGTAATGTTTATCTGTTTTTTTTGTTGGTTTATATTCTTTTTACTCAATTATCGTTAGTATTATTTATCGTATAATTGAATTGAAACTGAAATATAGATATCTTTGCATTAAATATATTGATATGACGTCAGAATTAACGCCACTTTTGATCATAAATATTGGTCTCAGAATCGGTTGAATTTTTAAATAATTATTCTATAATTTTGTATGACTTTTGTGTTGGTTTTTAATTAGTCTTTGGTTTGATTTGCTCTCATAGATCGTGCCCTCTATGCTGAAGTCTGTTCGTCTACAGGTCTGTCCAAAGGAGTAGGTTTTGTTCGATACGACCAGCGCGTAGAGGCCGAGCGGGCGATCAAACACTTGCACAACACAATTCCCGAGGGCTCTACTGAACCCATAACCGTCAAGTTCGCCAATAATCCCAGTAATAATGCAAAGGCGTTGGCACCTCTGGCCGCCTATCTGTCGCCACAGCGCCGTTTCGCCGGTCCCATTCACCATCCGGCCAATCGGTTCAGGTACATACCTATGTCACCAGTCTCCAGGTATGGGTAATACACAAACAATGGATGTCACACACAAACACACACAACAGAATAGAAGACACACTTTATATACACTGCCCTCCAATCGACTCAAATGTCACATCAATTAATTGATTGCCAATTATTGATCAGTTGTTTCTCAAATTAGAAATTCGTAGGAATCTCTTCTAAATACAGACTGAGCTCAGGTCTCATCAAAATAATTACTGATTTTTTGGAGAATTTTGCGTAAAATCATTAATTTTGGTGAGAATTTCAGATAAAAAAGCGGAATGAGTTTAGAGAATGATATGAGCGGAAAGTCAATGAAAATGAGGACATTAGTGACATACGTATGGCATCATTACTACTGAAACAGTCTATTGAAATAGAGATACTTCTCATTAGTTTTTAATTAAATAGTGTGCCCTTTAGTCTGACTTTTTTGTTCAATTCTAACGCATGGATGGACTTTCCGGTATCGAAGCGTTTAATTCAAACGTTATCTTTCGGTGCCATAAAACTAACAGTACTTTTATGCGAGTAATGCAAAAATTCAATACATCTGTTACTTATAATTATAATTATAGCCCAATAAGTGTTTACTATAAAGAGTGTACTTAACTCTTATCGAAGACAATCTCTCGACAAATGATTTTGAGAACAATGAATTGCGACCAATATTTCGATAAAACAATAAATTTACAGCAAATTGAAGCCAAAAATGATATTTCATTTATAGTCCTGACATAAATACCGGAAAAGAACTAATGATTTGATTAGTGACCAAACTTTCTCTCGTTTTGTGTTCAAAAATTTTCAGATATCAATCAAAAAGATGAAAAAGAATCGTTAGATTTATTTGACATTTGATATAACTTAATAAAAAAATATACTAAATTTATTGCATAGTATAGAATATTTTTCTTCGCAATTTTCAAATATCAATTGTCAGTCACTTTTAATTTATCGGATAATTTATTAATTGTTCGATAAAATTATTGAATTACATTTTGGCTCAGAATAAACTGAGTCTATCTCTTGAGGGAAAAAGTTATTTTTAGTCATTAATTATAAACTATTCCGAGACGTCAGAAAAGTTTCAGTCAATTTTTTCTCTCTTTCGTTAAAAATGTTCGTTTTTTTATTTATTTTCATATTTAATATTAAGAAAATATTTCATAAACTAAACGAAGAACTGATTGGCACTGAATAAGAAATGCCTTTCAGAGAAGCCAAAGAAAAAACATTTAGAAATCGAAGAACTCAGAAACAAATGTCTTTTTTTCATTGATTTTTTGGTCTCATCTAAAAGAACACAGAATACTGAACCGTTTCTCCATCAATATTGAGAGGGCATAAACCCACACACATATACGCAAAATGTATCATGCAAAGTTACTTTCAGTTCATTACTTCAGTTGATTTTATTATATTATTTTTCCCAACAAATGCTTATTTGAATATTGATTGAATTTTTTCCATATATTAATTGCAAACATTATTTAAAAAAAAATTTCATTTCTGATCAAAACAATTCATATTTATTTTTACCCATCATTTGGTGAAAGGTGACATTTATTTATTATCATTAATTATTTTCTAATTAATTTTATTGTTTATTAATCTTTGATTATTATTATTATTATTATTATTATTATCGATTAACTTAATATTGATTTTTGACGCAATTGTTTAATCAGTTGAATGTTGTTATAGTTTAGGTTAAAAGCCTTTGTTGTGGTCACAGAACTCATATTTAAATATAAAACTAAACCGAAAGTGTTTGGAGTGAAAAGTCTATAAACTTAAGCCAAATATGTTTTGCTCCGACAGATATTCTCCATTAGCGGGTGATTTGTTGACAAATCCGTTGTTGGCGGCCAACGCCACCATAAATGGAGCTGGCTGGTGCATCTTTGTCTACAATCTGGCGCCCGATACCGAAGAGTCACTTTTGTGGCAACTGTTCGGTCCGTTCGGCGCAGTCCAGAGCGTTAAAGTGATTCGCGACCTCCAGACCAACAAATGCAAGGGCTTCGGGTTCGTAACGATGACCAACTATGACGAGGCATTGGTGGCCATCCAAAGTCTCAACGGCTATACTCTTGGAAATCGCGTATTACAGGTCTCGTTTAAGACTAACAAATGCAAAACATCGTAAACAATGACAAAAAACACTTTACCCGAACAGACAAAAACCAAACACATATATAACACAAACACACACACAGACAGACAGACATACATCCAAGAACAGAATGAAATGATTAAAGGAAACCAAAATATGAACCGCATTCACCTCTTCATTCATTTTTTTCACACATTACTCTCTTATATATTATATATATTTGTAAAACTGCTTTTAGAATGAATTTTTAAAACAAAAAATCTTAACAATTCTGATATTAGAAGAGTTTCTAAGACTAAGCATATAATACTTCATTTTCTTCTATTTGTTTGTGCGCTTTATTACTGAAAAATAGTCAAACAAAACAAAAAAGTATCAAATGCTCCGCTTTTACGACTTTATTGTAAATTTACAACACTATTGGCCGCCATGTCTTTCTCTTTTGTAATATACAGAATATTCTCTGTATATAGCATTCAGACTATATATACGACATATATATTTATATATATGTGTGTATCGATTGGTTAAATGCCTCGACGGCTATACAAATCTAAACAACTTCTATAATAGAATTAATCTGTTTGTACCAAAACAGACGAAACAAGAATATTTTTGTTCAATAAGATTTTAATCTGGACAAAAAACAGACAATATTTTGCATTTTCCCCGAGAAAAACAACCACGTCAATATATTCTGTTTTCTTCTTATGATAAAATATAAGAGCAAAGCATCATTTCTAAACAAAAAGAAACAAAAAAATATTCTGTGCTATCCGTTTGTTTGGGTCATTGTTTCAAATATTATTTAGTAAGACTACAGACTAAAGACATTCATAATTCATGTCGAGCCCAATAGTATTTTAAGACTTTCTTATTTTGTGTGTTATTCATAACTTATATTATCTCTTATTCTCTCTCTTTCTTATATTCTTATTCTTACTCTTTATTCTTATAAAATACTATATTTTATTCTCTCTTCTCTTTGTTGTGTATAATATATCGCACATAAAAAAGTTACATAAAGTCATTGTTTTTTTGCATAACATTTACTAATTAAGCTTTGATTCACTCCTAGAATGAAATTTTTTAACCAAAAAACACTATATTATTAGTGAAACGATTGGATCCTTTCTAGTCATTCAAACTCTTAACTCTTTTCTACTCTCTCTCTCTCTCTATTCATTGGCAAACTTGTTATACAAACTATCTATTTATTAATTATTAGATTAAATATATGTCTCTTCTATTATATCATGTGTTTTATTAGTGCGTTCGCCAAAAGTGATGCACTCTTTCATTAATATGTCAGCAAAACTGGTCCTACACTTCAAAAGGGAAGTCAGTTTATATGAGTTTATGTGAGTTTATCATATAATCATAAGAAGAGATTATTACTAAAAATACATATTCTGATGGCAACCAGAAAATAGAAATTATGTGAATTCCCGGCACAAACTCATGGCTGAAACTAACGTTTTGATGACAAACACACGTAATAATCGATTAGAAAAACTAATTAAAACAGAAAAATATTGGCCGAGAAATTGTTTCATTCAGAAATACTTAATTATATTTGAAGCAATCTATTACTCGAGCAATTTTTTTCATCTCTGTGTGGGTATTATCTGTAATGACAACGGATTTGTGAGGCAATTATCGATTGGGAAAAGACATAGAGAACTGAAAAGATTCAAAGAATTAATGATAAAAATATGTGAAAATAATTGCATTTGTTATTGATTTATGAAAAAAGTGCTGAGAGTTCGGGAATTTTCATTCATTCTATTAATTGTTTGCCAAAACATTAGAAATTATAATAAAATGAAACAAATGTCAGCCAATCAATGATAGAGTGCAACCGTTTTTAGGCCCGAAAACTAATCATTTGCTGAACTGATTGCTATTTTCATTGACTAAAAGACAGCTTTTTATTTAATTATTAGATTTATTATATTTGTTACTCTAAAACACAACTGATTGAAGTCCCGATGGCTTTAATATTACATAACATTAATTCGATTCAGTCTTTGGTTTTGACATCAAATACAATACAATTCCGACTATTATTCCAAATATTCAAAACGAAAAACAAATCGAAATCGTCTTTTAGACAGAAAATTCAATACAATTTATATTTAAAAATATTATTTATTATATATTTTGATGAAAAAAAGTTGCGAGAAATTATTTGATAAGAAAATACGACATATAAATTGCACTCTAATTAATCGGTTCTATTAAAACCAATAATCAATTGGAAGAGAGAACTGACAGACACACAGAACTAGTCATTTGCAATGTGTTTACGATTAATCATTTTGTTTCACAAAAGAATACAATTATGAAAGACAACAAAATCTAGGATTTTATTCAACTTATTTACTGATATTTTTCACTACTATTTATTACATATTTATTATTATATTTATTAACTCAGTTATAATTTAATTATTAATTTAAGTTTAAACCCCCATTAAAATGAGTACTTTCTAGTGATTTTGCACTTCATAGGAGGAACGCCATACAGAATATTAAGAGACAGTTCAGGTTTTGTTGGCGAAAATCCCATCACAAGAATATTTAGTGATATTAATCGACACAAAAATGTCATTTAATTATGGCTTCATTTAAGACTTAGGTTTTGCTTCCGAGTCCTGAATAGGCGTTGTTTCGCTTCATAACAGCTCTCGTTTTGTGACTATTTTGCGATTTACTTAATTTAATTAGACGTCAGTTGTAAGTGAGTACCGGTCCTCACAAATCACCGTTCAGTGTTTGGCCTCATTTAACCCATTGATAAATCAATTTTTTCAGCTTTCATTCCTTAATCTTTTCATTTGTCGCTAAACCTCTTATTTTAGTTTTCGATTCTGTGCTTCGAAATGAAATTCTTGTTTATTGTTCTTTTCATTAAAAAAACAACAAAAAGAATTCGCAAAATATTAATCAAATTGTTATTTGAAGAGAAATACTTAAAATGATTAATAAGAGAAAAGATTCAGTTTTTTCTCCAAAAAAGAAAAGTTTAAAATCAATTTTTCACTACTTATCCAAACATTGAGAATAGAAAAAACTGAAAGACTGATAAAACAAATGCTCATCGCTTTTGAGAAATTGCAAAACAATTCGCATGAATATTGTTTAACAAATTTATTTTGATTCCTATTCTATTTTTCTGCTCCTCTCTTCTGTTCTGACTTGTCTCCGGTTAAATTGTATTTTGTAAAACACATTCATTTATTTGCATTTATTTATATTTAAAAAATTTAATTTTCTAAAAACACACGAAATACATAAACAAAACACTTATTTATGAAACTGAATGCTTCTTATTTATGGCAAAGCAATGGACAAAATAATTATATAATTATTTGTTAAAATGCATAAAAATTTATTATTATTACTATTATTACTATTATATATATATCACGAAATGATTTGTTTGTTAAACAAGTTTTAAAAATTATTTTCAATAATATTATTTTTATCAGAAAAAAGTTTTGTTTACTTTTATTTATTTGATTTTTATTTATTGATTATTCCTTTAGATTTTTAGATATTTATGATTTGTTATGGTTTTTTTTATTTGATTTGGTTTTGTTGCCACTTATCAGTTGGTCAGATATTTGCTCCCAAAAAGTTTGAGTTTTGGTATGTCTTATATATAATTTGATTTGACTTTTGGTTTGCTTTGATTTATCATTTTCTTTGTCTTTCTCTTTGTTTTACAGTTTTTCAGATCATTTCCGATATATATTCAGTGATCGAAACATTGGAGAAATAGAACCGAGAAATACACGAAAAACAATGAGAAATCAGTCAATACTACCTCTGAATACTCGTAACAAAACACAGACATCTTATCACAAATTATAACAAAACTCAGAATTTCTTCTCTCTTCTGGTTATTAGCGATAAACTCACTTTTCGAGTATAAAATTGAGAAATTCATTACATATTCTCTAATTTGAAAAAAATACTCATATAATACAGAGAACAAGAAACCCAATCCTCAGAAAGACTTCATCACATAAATAGAGCGGCGTTTTTGAGCACAAATTTTTCATATATTTGAGTAAAAACAAAGTTTTAATGAATTTGAAACATAAAAACATAATCCGAAAACTGAAACATCGATTCGATTAAAGTTTTGCCTCAGAAGTGGATTTTGACTAAAATTGATGATTAATTTGCGAAATAGTTTTTCGATCACAAAATTTCCCAAAAATTTTCGGTTTTTATAAAAATAACCCAAAAAACTATATACTCTTCTAAAGCAATATTTAGGCAAATGTTTACTCATTTAAAGGAAAGATTTTAATAATGAATATAATAAATAATAATTAGTTGAAAATACAGAACAATTAAGACTTCCATTTGCCTGAACTTAAAATTATTTGAATATTTAGGAAAAAATATTTGGAAAATGTTATATATTTTTCTATAAGGAGAACACTTTTGTCGAAAATTTAAAATTAATAAGTAAACTCATTTTCCACAAACATTTTTCGAAAAAATACATTCCAAAAGTGTAGCGAAATGTAAGGAAAAGCATAAGATTCTGTTCTAAGAGTTTCAATGACGATATGATAGATATTTTTCATTCAGATGTGTGTATCATATGATCAGAAGAGATCTAAATTTAAATTCAAGAAATCAAAGCCGTATTCAAAAGATTTCAAAATTTGAGTTAAAACCAGGAATTTTTTGGAGAATTGAAAAACAAAATTCTAATCCCATATAAACAGCGATGTTTGAGAATTGAATGAAAGAGTCAAAAGATGAACATAACAATTTTGGCAAATAATGTTCTTCCATTTAAACTAATTGTTATTAAACTAAAAATTACTATAAATATATATTCTAAGAGAAAATGAATTCTTGAAGAAAAACTCAATTCTTTTTACATAATTATATAAATATATTGATATATATTTAAACATATTCTTCTACTAATAGAGAAACAAAAACTCCTTTCTTTAATTTTCACGCATTTGTTTGGAAAAGTGTTTTATGTGTATTTGTGTCATTCGGAAAACCGGAAGTAATGGTCACTTTTTAAATAACAATTCATCGCTCATAATATCATAACAAACAAACAAAACAAAAAAGATTCAGCGAAACAAAGCCACCAATGATCTGATTCCATATTAACAAACAACGGGTTCTTTGCTATTGCTTTGCTTTTCCCCCAAAATTAATACTGAGATTTGTTTAGGAAATTATTTTTATTATTTTTTACTCATAATTTCAGTACCGAAGTAAAGACAAAATGGCAGATATGCTGTTCTCCAGTTATGAGTCAAGTATAACATCGAGAGTAAGGCTTGAGATCAAAATATTACGAATTATTACAACTATTTAAAGAATTCTTTGGAGAAATCAAATGTCGAAAAACTGAATGCGAGACTAATTAAAGCGTAAAATTGAAATGAATTTCCACTCAATTCAATAATTAATAGAATTTTGGACGAAATGAATACTCAAGTTATAACATATCCATAATATAAATCCTCAATTAACTGGTTATTATTGATTATTCTTATTATTATAATATACTTAAATATGTTAAACATTTGCTGCAATGGATTCCCCAATCAGTCGACAGTCTAGTCATAAATAATAGTCATTTGAATTGAATTGATATCCTGAGAGACAATAATGAGACGATGGCTATTGTGATACATTTGAATGTACTTAAGAATTGTTCTGCCATTTGGTTATAATCATTATTATGTTGTAGTCCCGGGCAGTCAAATGACTACCATTTTTTAATATCCAGGGTATTTAAGAATGTAATTAACAAAAATAATTGATTATAAAAGCGTCAAAAAAGTAATTTGTGTTTAGAATAGTTTTGTTTATTACTATAAAAACAGTCTAATAATTGATCTCAAAATTAGTGTAAAATTTAAACTGTTTTTTCAGTAATAGATTCTATTCTTAGAGGAACTGATTCTATGGCATAATTTGCTTCCAACAAAACATTTGTCACAATTGCTAATAATTGAGTCAATCATTTTGAAGCATATTTGCGTTTGACTGCTCTCTTGTTTTGCACTAGTCTTTGATCATAAGCTCGATATACCGATTCGTTTAGCAAATCAAACAATTGAAGGCTTTTCATATGTTTACCGATAAAAATAAAAATAAATTGTTTTCTCCCTCTCTTTCTTCTGCAAAAAACTAAATAAATCATAAATGAAATGAAAGAGCTTTTGACTAATTGAAGGACTAATTGGTGTATAGCCTGACGTTCAGAAAGTTTTACAAATCAATGGAACGTTGAGTTTAAGAAAAGATTATTAACTCATATATTGATATTAATGTGTGTTTTGAAGTAAAAACAATTTTAAAGAAAAAAAAATAATATAAATAAATCCAGTGCTCTGTTGAACTGCTTTTTTACAATTGATATTTAGATTTGAATACAATATTAAAAGTATAGATTTGAAAGGCCTTTGCCGGTGCTGTGCATTCGCGCAAACATTGAAGTGCAATATAATATGCAAACCAAATCCATAATTAAAAAGACATGTATTTCCCCGAAACAAACCTATCTTTTTAGTGACTAAAAGCGCTATCATATTATCGATTAATATATTGCTTAATGAAAATTAAGGTTTTGTTTTTGAGTATTCAGTTTTAATCATTAATTAAAACATCAGATAATTAAGAGCTAACAAAATATAAGACAGCATTCCTTTGAGATAAGACACCGAAGCGTTACCATCGACTGAGAAAGACTTGAAAAATCATTTTCGAAACTAATTTGAATGATATTGAAATGAATGGAAGATAACTATATTAAGTCATAATATGGAGAAATACTGTTCTGTGAATTAATTAATGTCGTTATTAATCATATTTCCAATGGAATGGATAATAAAGAGTAAACATAATTATTATTTGACACAAAACTAAAAACAGATACAGACTTCTGCAGAAATTAATGACTTGTTATGGAATGAATTCTGGGCTAAAAATGAAGAAAACTCATACCCGACATAAAAATACTTTTATATCATATTTACGGCTCATTTTAATTAGATAACCACATTGAAAGACATACACATCTCTTCTCCTCTTTTTCTTGCTCTTCATTCAGAGCCTCTTCTTTAGATTTGTTTTAAAGAATATGAAAATAATTTCATTATTTTTATCGTCTGTGTGTTTGACTTTCATCTTAATTGAAATCATAATTCGGGTTCATCTGTGAGTTGAGAACTAGTCATCACTAGATTTTGGACAAATCATATGATT
The DNA here is from genome assembly GCA_034695525.1 of Euzetes globulus. Lineage (NCBI taxonomy): Eukaryota > Metazoa > Arthropoda > Arachnida > Sarcoptiformes > Euzetidae > Euzetes > Euzetes globulus. The sequence goes on from JAQIWP010001292.1 coordinate 12,925, forward strand.
CTTACGATTCCTAAATATTTAATAAAAATTATTATGGATTTGTTTGTATGAGAATTTGTATTATAAAACAATTTTAAGATATAATTAGACATTATTAGATTATATTAGACATAACATTTATTTCGGTGATTTCTAAACCAAATTTTGTGGTTAATTACTTAATTAATTACTTAATATTACATTTGAATTGTGATTCACTATAATTCTCTTTAGATTTAACCTCCAAAAGCCATTAATTCTGATCATTTGAATAGATTTTTTCGAGTTTTCTAAACGAAAAAGAAATGAGAAATAATTTCTGTTCAAAAGAGATTATGATTTTTATATACCAGAATAAAATTGAGAAAAAGAGAAAGAAATGTTTTTTTTGCAAAATTCTTGTTTATTCAGAGATTACTTCTACTCTATTTTGCATCAAAACAATACTTAAGACATTCCATAAGAGATTTTTTTTTAATGAAAATATATGATAAAAAAGAAGAGACGAAAATGATATTTCAATATCCAGTCTCTTTCAGTCTATGTTTTCGGTTTGTTTTGACAACAATTCATTCCAATGCTTTTTTGTGATAGAGATTAAGATTTTGCACAACAACTCAAAAAAAACCAACAGAAAAACTAAACTCTTCTCTGTCTATTAAATACAAGTAAAAAGATGTTTAAAAATGTCCCAAAAATCTATAAAACATTATAATTATTATATTTATGTAATACGTCTTACAAAGACTGATGATATGCATAAACAGCAGTTACTAAACACTAAAAATTTAAAGTTTGATATTTAATGTAATATTTATAATGGAGATTATGTTTAGCTTTTCCCAGTTATTACAAAAAGAAACTGTGAAATTCTATGAGCAATATATTTGCATAAAACAAATTCGATGTGTTTTTTCACTTCTCTTCTCGAAATGACATTCCACTCAAAAGCTGTTCTTTTATAAGATATTTAGATCTCTCTCTCAACGAAACACAAAAATCTTTACAAACCATTCATTATTGGATTCATTTTTTATTATATTATATATTATTATTGTGTAAAAGTTTTTAGAAACTATTTCTGAGAAAAAAAACAATTTAATGTGTTTTTCGAAGTGAACATTCCTTGACATTAACTTTTTTGAAAAGCATTTAATGGTTTAACTTTCAAAAAAAACTAAAAGAGCATCAAAAGAGGGAAAACAACACCAAAAGAATGAATTATTTTCCACTTCTCTGTATCCTTAAGAATATGTTGTTTGAGAAACAAGACTATGGGCTCTAACGAGTCAAACAAAGAAGAAGACAAAAAACAGTTTAGAATTATTGTGAAGAAAGTCATAATAATAATAATAATGAGCAAACATAACAAAATACAAAACAAAGACAAAAATGGTTTAATGCCTCTATCGATACAAAAGTCAAATATTTGACTAAACATAAGAATAGTGTTTATGCTCTTAAAGAAGAAAGTTTTGCTTTCCTTTCAGTTTGACGGATGAATTCATTATCCATTCCTGAAACCATTCCATACCATTTGAGACGAGATTTCGTTAATATTTGTCGTAATTTTAATATTTGACTTTTATTGTACTTAACGCTAATTATTTGATTATTAATCTTAATTATAATTAATTAATTATTATTATAACTTATTCTTGAATTATATTTATTGATCACTCGATTGCATAACTTTATTAATTATTAATTATAACTTATTATACGTTAATATTATAACAGATTTGGATTTTACTATTTGTCGTAATTTTAATATTTAATTGTATTTTGAAACTAATTAGTTGATTATCTATCTTGATTCAATTTTGAAAACTTCTTATTATACTTATTCTGGAATTATATTATTCTCTGGATTGCATTCTTTCTCGAATTTATTACAATTATTATTAATTATTATTAGTTATTATGCGTTGATATTAGAATCAGAGATTTCAATGTAATATTTGTCGTAATTTTAATATTTGATTGTATTTTCCACTAATTATTTGATTATAAACTCTATTTGATTATAATTCTTATTAAACTTATTCTTGAATTTATTATTCAATCGATTGCATAACTAATTGATATAATTGATTGTTTGATTGATTACTTTGCTACTTGTCAAAAATCAGGTCAAATTATTTGTTTTGTTCATCATTAAAGTTACGAATCTTTTACAAATCGATTCACTGAAGAACTACAAGAACATAATTGTCGTTTTGTGATAATTGTCTGAGCTCACCCGGTTAAACGAAAATAAAGTAGTGACCAAGCTAGAAGTGATTGAAAAGATATAGAGAATTAAAAATCCCTTAAAATGAAATTTTATAGAATCTCGAAAACACTTTGTATCGAAAGCACAACAAAACTAATAAAAAAAATGGATAATGTATTCAAAATTTTCCAGAAATTTGATTCAATTTAAATTGAAAATTGTAACGATAGCGACAAAGAAAAAACAATTGTTAGGGAAAGTCATAATAAAAATCTTGTAAATTGAGAAAAAAAATGTCTGTTAAACAGATTTATCTTAAATTCTTTTTGTTCTTCATTTTTCTGATTAACCAAATATTTGGAGACCTCTTTGAATGCAATTGAATTGATTGTAGTATCGATTTATTGATTATAATCTGATTATTCTATTCTTCTTATTCTAATGTTCTTCTAATTCTTATTCTTATTATTATTACAATTATTATATTATATGACTAACTAATGGGCAATATTTGTAATACTTTTCCAAAATGTTAAATCGGAAAACTACTACTTAATAAACACTTCCGGCATTAATATCGACGACTATTTTCTTCTCTTTTTTGTGTTGATTTTTTCCACTAATTTGTATTTATTGCATGAAAAGCATTTTTTTCCCATTTATCAGGAACTCGATATCAGGTAAGAAATTATTTGCCACTAATATTATTTAATATTATTGAGGGGATTGACTCACAACTAATTGCAAAAGCGATTCGATATCTCTGGCAAAAAATCGAAAAAAGTCACTCCATTAAGAGGAGACAAAATCAATTTGGCTTTAAATTACTTTCTCTTTCTTTTCTTAGGTTCACATTTCAAGGATTTATGGCTCAGAATTTGATTGAACCTCTCTCTCCCTCCCT
>JAQIWP010001293.1:0-16017 GCA_034695525.1 Euzetes globulus
CTGCAAAATCTAATCCTTATTTTTTATATTCAATGAATTCTTATTAAATAAGAGATTAAAAATCAAATGAATGGCAAATTTTCTATTCAATTATAATTTTAATTACTTTTCAAAATGTTGTGAAATGTTTTCAATTAATTTCTACTGAAGATCAGTGAAGAGAATAACATTTTCATAAGAGTAACATAACTGAAGACAATAATATTGGGAACAGAACTTCTGATTTGTTTGAATCTTCTGAGTCTCCGAGTGTTAGAAAATTGGAAAAGACAGAACTCGAACCGATTGTTAATCAGATGAAAGACAAAAATCTTATGAAAGCAATGCATCGCTCACTTAGTTCTGGTTTTGGTCATTAAGTCTACTCCAAGTTCTCTGCATTGACTTTATTAGTGCTCTTCGTCTTCCTTCGTATTATACAACAGTTTGAGAACACTTTCGATATAATTTTGGTTTTACATAAATTAAATTTTATTTGAATATTGTTTAAATAGATTTTAATGATTCAATTGTCAGGACTTTTGTATTTTCGATGAATAATCGGTAAAAACAATAATAGGATTCCACTCATAACTGTCAGGAAAGAAGAAATGTAAAACCCATTCGTATATCCTGTCCTTTGATCAGCAGTTTTGCCTTAAATTGAAAAGTGTTTAAAAAAGACTTCTAAAACATTTCAATACCAATAAGTGGTGGACCGATGAATGAGGCGATGCCTGAAACCAGGTTTGTTATACCGAAAACATTTGACACTTTCTTTACACCGAATAAGTCAATCATTACAACAGAAAAGAGACAGACATAGGCTCCTGAAATACGAAGACTATTGAGTCAAATGTTTCAACTGATAAGTTAAACCTTCTGCGACTCCGAAAAAGATTATTCCTATGGCTACCCGAGTGAAGTCATGTCCAAACGCTGCGATCAGACCTATGGTCATACCATAGGAGATGACACTCAGCGCATAAATTACTATACGATTTAGTGATTCTTTCTCTGCAATATATCCAAAGAGAATTCTGCCCAAAGCATTGGACAGACCGAAGAACACCATAAGTTGGACGAAATCATTATCAGAACCGATTCCTCTTTTCTTTATGTGGTCTTTGAGAAAAATAATGGGCACATAATATACTGTTCCGTTCAAGAAATTGGCGAAAGCATAGTATATGTAAAGCGGATCCTTCAATATTTTGAAGTTAAGGGTTTCTTTGAGTGCACTCTTCAACGACTGATTCTCTTCCTGGTCACCAACTTTTCGGAACAAAGATGAATAGAAGATATTTGTGGTCATAAGTCCGGACAACAGAAGCATCGCTCCCTTCCAACCAAACGTTTGAATCAGTTTCTCAGTCAGGACTGCAAATATGGCGATCCCGAAACCAGTGCCACAAACAGAAATACCGATTGCAAACGATAAACGTTTATCAAACCAATAGCTGACCACCACTATTTGAGGCAGGTAGATTAACCCCAAACCTGTGCCTATATGAAAGGTGAAATAAGAAAGGGATATATAACTAGTAAAGTGAACACATTTGAAATACCAGTGATTACTCCGAGAGTCAGACAATGGGTATAAATGTTGTCGAAAACAATACTGAGAAGCATTCCCACAATAGTTAGCACCGACCCTACAACTGAAATGGTTCGACATCCATAAGCAGCTGTCAGACCACTTGCAAGAGGCCCTGGAATAAGGCGATTAAATGATGTGGTTTATGTTTGTCGAATATGAATACCCATTGCGAATAACATTCCGGTCATAAATGAGTCGAACAGTGAAGTGATTGTTGCCGACTGTTTGTAAACTTGCAAAAACTCTTCATACAATATTCCTGTAGTGTAGGCAAACCCATCGCACGTCAAACTAATCATAAATGAAGCAAACACTACAACCCAACCCCATCCACCGTCGGGTGCCTTATGTCCAATAGTAAGTGGGGATTCGGTCATTCAAAGCAAATATTAGCGATTATTGTCTATAACTCTTTAAGAATCAAAGGCGTGGCTTATTTTTTGAGATTTTCAAAATTCGAATTTATTCAACAAATTAGTGAATAGAATGGGTTTTCTGACAATTTAGTCAAATACAGGAGAACCTCAATATTTGAATTCTGATTTCACTCACATCGTTTCGATTCACGCAATTCAAAGGATATGAATAAAAATAGTACTCGACTATAGTTAGCAGTAAAGCTGTAGATCAGACTTAAATCAGCGATCCGTTAGTAAATGGAAACTTACTCTAAACCGAGCGGCGCCTCCACATTGGACTCCAGCTGAAGGGGCTATCACTAGATCAGATAGTCCTTTAGCCTATCAGCTTAGTGGCAGTTACCCCATCACTTAATCTATAGGACAACAAATTATATCGGGGTAATGCTATTTGATGAAACTGCCTGACTATTGGAGGGAGAGATTAGTTTAAGAGAGTGCGGGCGGCGGGATGGATCAGGAACAGAATTTCATTAAATTTTATTTTTTTAATGTTTTAGAGGCGCGAGTCGTTGGTATAATTTTGTTCCGATCCGATTGGTTTGTGACAAATTCACAGAATGTTGGGCTCTTAAAGACATAGGTTTTTAGTTAATTTTAAATTCTGTTCGAATGAATGTGAGATAACAATGTCAAGTGAAAAGTCAGCTCATCTGATGATACCCTCTATTATTGTTCCAATTGATTGTATTTTCACTGATTTTGATTACAAGCATATCATTGATAGTCAAAAACGGTTTTAATTATTCAAATTTACAAAAACTCTTGAAATTTCACAGAAATGTTATCACAAAATAAGGTTTTTGAGTGAATTTCAGAACTGTGTCAGCGATGGTTAACCAAGAAAGTGGTTGTTATATCTGCAGCCGTTGGTTCATTATAATAATCAGTGGCGTATACATAGCCTTTGGCTGCCTTTTCTTGTTGCAAGCTGCAGGGATCGTCACCGTCAATACCGGGGATAAACCTGAAAATAATGGCACTTTAGTTGTAGGACTGTTCATACTCGGAGTGGTCAGCATCGGTTTCGGCGCCTTTGGAATGTACAGTTCCATAACACAGAACTACATAGGAATGATCGTCTTGGCTATCATCGCAAGCGTTAGTTTGGGCCTCAGTCTATTGGGAAATGTCATGATTATTCAATCCCAGAATTCACATATGATCGCACAGTCGGGTTCCGGATTGTTGTTGAGCATACCTGTAGTCATTTGTTCCTGGGTAGTCGTCGCCGGAATCGCATCCTCCCGATAAAGCTCTGACTTAAACACAATTTGGAAATTCTGTCCAAAATTCTGACTCAATTCAAATACAAACTTTTATAATTAGTTTAAAAATTTTGTAAAACACATCGATTTATATAATAATTATTCGGTAATGCATTCAATTTTTCTAAAGTATAATAAAATTCATATTTAAAATGCTTTCCAATTAATGATTAAAAGAAATGTCGATTATTAAAGGTTTCAATTATTTGAATTCAGAAGTTTTTTTACACAAAAGATTTTTTTTTCGAGAGTTTAATAGATAAGTTTATTTAGAAGAAGTGGTTTAATATAATTTGTCTAACGTTAAGAAATCCATAGACATTACCTGACACTGAAATGCTTTTCAATAAAGACTCTTTATTAAAGAGGGAACTGATTGAACTCTCATTTGAAGGATCAATTAAGAAAAAGAGAAAAACTTGAGTTAATTTTTCATATTTATTCAAAGTATTCTTGGTTTTGAAGAGCAGTACAACCTTTGGCATATAATTGGGGCCAAAAATTCTGGTTTTGCTCAAAAAGTTAGTTAAATAATAAACATTTATAGAGAAGTAGTGGTTATTTTGTTTAATTAATTTTACATTTTATTATAAATAGAGACAAATTTCGGCGTTTATTCAAATGTTATTAATATATAAAGAAATATTGAAAGACGTTTCTCCAATATATCAATATTTTCTTAAGAGATATAAGTCTTGTATTAAATTATCGTTTCGACACATTTTACAAACATTTCAATTAATGTTTTAATTGTTTCAAACATTAAACACGAGATATGGCTTAGAATATACTGCAATTGAAATCAACTACAAGTCGATGTTTGTCGACATTTATCGTCAAAATATCCTTTCGTTCATCACTTTCGAGCATTTGTTTCTTTACTCTGATCATTAGTTAAAATAGTTAATGGGTTATTCAATCTTTTAAATTGGGGTTTCAATATGAACATTGTCAATTAACACTTAAACGAATCTTTTCACAATTCAGAGAAATTAAATAAATAGTCCACAAATCAAAGAACACCATAATTACCGCTTTTAACAGTTAGGAAGATCATGGGATCACTAGCAAGGTTACAACATTTGTAATTAATCCAGTAAATTTGCTGAGTGAAATGCTGATTATACAAGGTGATTTAAAGTCCAGTCCTTCCTGAGATGGAAACTCTTGGCAAATAATCCTGAGGCAGAACTCTTGTACAATCAAAAATTTTGCACCAAAGCCAAGACATGGAAATTCTAAGTAAACTTTATTTAAATCATCTTAAATCAGCATTCCTACTAAGTTCATTGAAATTTGATCGTGATCAGCTATAGCCTAGTCTTTGAATTGAGCATTCAGTATTCATTGCTGATGTGCTTGCACCTCTTCGCCTAAATTCATTTACTTTTAGTTACAAACACACCAATTAAATAAATTTTGCGCCAAATATGACATTTCTTTATACTAACCTTTCTTGTCTATGCGCTGTAAGATCTAGCTAAATTTTCAAGCTCATCAAAAAAAATTATTCATCAGCTTGATGATTTATCTCTACTGCAAAACAATACACTGTTGAAAGCGGTGTTTAAGTGATAAACATTTCAAAGTTTCCTACAAACCATAATCGGGACTGTATTTGAAGAGTCGGCCACAGAATTGTGTTTTGCAACCAATCATAGCATTCATTTAAGTTTGAAGAACAAAAAACAGTTTAAATGAAGGTATTTAGCCTTTCGATGTCATCAAAAGATGCCATTACCACTTGCACAATAACTTGAACATGACTAGTTGATATTAGATTGAGCAAGACCTCAATAAAAGTAAGTTTGCATGAGATTTAATAGCATTATTTGCATGAAAAGGGTTGAAATAAAAGTGTAAAACTACTGTAACTGTAGTTATTGCGCCGAAAACCTTCAATTAAACAAGGGACTGCACAATCAAGGACCTGCTCAAGGTTGTGTGAGGTCGCATTTGAAAGTGAACTTCAGGGATGAAGCAATAAAAACCAAGTGAACAAGGAATTTTCCAGAGCGTTAAATACTTGACGTTTCAAAACATGCGATTAAAGTTTGGGAAATGATTTCCTCAAAATATTTTAAGTTTAATGATTGCTATGATTGAGTGCAGAGCACAGCCTTCTGTTTTGAATTGTTGTACCTGACGTTTGTTCCCTTCAATAGAAAAGGCATTTTCCTGAAAAATATTCTGAACACTTGAATTCAATTGAAAAAAAACAAAATAAGTCATTCAACTATTAAAGCAAATAAAACCAAAGATGACCAAGCTCAACAAGAACAGTTTGGATTATTCCAGTTACACTTTCAAACAATCAAAAAGACTGTTCCCATCTTTAATCAAATATCCAAAAAAGTGTCGAATTTGGCCATCGATGAAAAAAATAAATAAATAAAAAGACAAATAAATAAAACAACAAAACAAATAAAATCAAAATAAATAGAAAATAAAAAAACGAACAAAAAAATTATTTTTATTCTTCATTTTAATGTTTATAATTTAAGAATAATTTTTCGAATTATTTTTTGTTGAGAATATTTCCCACTCAAAAGTCAGGCTTTTTTCGGGTAATTTTCAATTTAAGCAAAAAAATTTCAAACGAAGAAAATGATTCATAAATTAATTTTTGCTTTCAGTCGCAGACATAATATTTGAATAAATCTTACGATAAATACAACTTTGCGGGAGTTTTTGCGCTTAGAGATCAGGTGAACCAACTTTCGGCGTATAGATGGACGCGTTCGGGTCCAGTGGCGACGTGTTGGACATCTTCAGGCCGTTATCGTCGTTCATGTTATTCATATTATTCATGTTATTCATACTATTCATGCTATTCATACTTGTGTTCATGTATTTCGTGTGATTGTGGTTATGGTTGTGTCCGAAGACTGGCAGCAGACTGTTGACCAGCGACACGTTGTCCGCCAGACTGCCGTAACTGCCATTAGGTGTGGTCGGCATCACGGCCATCACTTCGGCTATTTTCGACTTTAATTCATCAATTTCTTTCTCGCGTTGCATTAGAATCACTACAAACAAGGACAATTCAGAGAGATTTTTGATAGTAAAGTGTCAGGACTTACGTCGAGTCATCTCTAACTGTCTTTTGGTCTCATCCAGAGCTGAAAACAGATCCAATTTAAGTCTGGTTTCCGCACTTAAGCTTTTTTCGAGATGTGCGTTCTTGTCCTGCATGGCCGACAGCGCCGACATCAGCACTTCCGCGTCGTCGTGAGAATTCTTGTACTGACGCAAAGCCTAAACACAAAGAATTCATAATTTAAGTGTTTGGACAGAGGTTTGAGCGAAGGCTGACTTTTTCGCTTTGTTTGAGCTGTTCTTCTTTAAGCTTCAACTCGTGTTGCAGTTGTTTGAGATCGTTATCGATTTCGCGTCGTTTGGCTTTACAGATGTCCGAACACTCCATTCTGTTGGCGGCAGCGATAGCTGCGGCTCTGGCCGCCGCTTCCTCTGCCTTCTTGGCCTTCTTCTCGTTAGTCAACTGCATCTCAATGTTGGCTTTCAGTCGTTTCTTTTCTTCGTCCAAATTCTTCTCCAGTTTGATGATAGTCTGTTTGTCCTGTTGTTTAGCAGTGACCAAATTGTGAAGTCTTTGCTGAAGATTTTCATTATCCTGGCGCAGTTGTGCCAACTCGTTCTTCACCGAACGGTCGTCTGTCATAATTGAGTTCAGTTGTGATCTTAAGTCGAGTTCGCACTGACGGGACGCCTGAAGGTCTGCTTTCAGTCTCTTAATGTCTGCCTCCAACCTATTCCCACAGAAATACAATTGAAAATCTCCAGAAAAGGCCACAATTGGTGGGAAGGCATTACCTGAGTAAGTGCTCATCTTTGATGACCGACAGATTGTTGGCCACAATGTTTTTGGCTTTTTTAGTGCTATTACTATTAGTATTGGAGACGTTGTTGGATGTGTTGGCCGGCGGGGAGCACTGGTTGGTCGACATATTGACACTATTTATATGATTTGTGTTATTATGAGTCCACTTATTATTATTAGATGTTTGATGTGATTGAGATATTGGCGTTACGGGACTGACACCTAAATTGGACAGATTGCTGCCCTTCGAGTGCGTCAGAGAAGAGGTGATGTTCTTCATATGTGTCTTATTCGCGGTGTTGTTATGCTCTACAATGTCTTCAACGTCATTATCGTTGTCGAAGTCGTTAAGCGATGATATCTTTTTGATGATCTGATGCTCCATATATTGTAATTCGTGTCTTCAAACAAATCAATAGTTAATTTCCTTTTTTTAAGAGGACAGTAATATGAGGGCGGACCATTAAATTCTCAAAGCCAGTAAAAGACCTAACATCAATTATAGATCAGATAAAGCGACAAATTCCAGTTAAGACCCTCTAATTCCTAATTAGTCAGCTCTGATTAAAAAAGAAAAGACTTGTTTTCAATTTGCATCGCTATCTTATATTCAATACCAAGTTTACAGTGGAAATTTTAGGAAAATTTTACTGAACATGCTCATTTTACTTAACATTGTGAATGCCTATTTGACTCGTGTATTTTCCTTGTTCTAAGTATTACTGAAATTAGGAAAACTTGTAAATTACTAAAATCACTTGATTTATACCCTTTTAGAATTATTATGACAATAGCTGGCAAATTTCCATTAAATTCCCATTATGAAAAAACGTCGATCTAATTAAATATATACTTGCAAATATCTAGAGATCAGATGAAAAATTACTTGGCTTTCAATTTGGAAGATAATAGTACTTTGCGTATTTGCTAAATATCTAGTCCCCAAGGTAATAACACTAAATTATACTGGCATTTTTAAAACCTTTTAGGTAATTGGAGAAGAAATAGATATTTGAATAGTTTCTTTAAGCATGCTCCTTTATTTAATTTGCAGCAATGCAATTCGAGAACATAACTGACAATATTGGTCACATTTACGGAGTAACCCAAAGTGTTTCTACAAATAAATCTGCAAGCTATTTTTGGGCAAACTTACACTTATACTATTTGTAAATGGATTAGCAATGAACAAATATACGGCAAATATAAAGAGATTGGATATCAGCGCTAATTGATATTTAATTCTAAAGCCTATTCTCAGAGTGTCCTCATATAAGGCAAAGTTATCCTCTTATGTAATAAATGCCTGAATTGCAAAATTAAAAGAAGAGAACTCATAATCTGAAGGCTTTAAGTAAGGGATTAACCAAAGATTGAAAATTGATGTCTGACCTGTCGATGCCATTAGGAATCGATTTTTTATTTGATTCGTATTCACAAATATTGAGTTTATTTGTGGGCTCTCTGTTCGTAATAACCAATGATTTATCTGAATTTGTTGAACTGATACTCGACTTCTTTTGATGATTAGGACCGCAATGATTGACTCCATTCTGATGTATAATCTCTGTGTCGACGGGTAAGCTGGGAGCGGGCGGCGGGGGCGGCGCCTCTTGGGGCAAGGCTTTCTGAAGCAGTTCTAAATAGAACTCATTTTCTTTGGCCACTTCTTTCTGCTTTCTTAACCTCATTCGGTAACTGACGTACGACTTGAAGCCGAAACCTAACGTCACCACTGGATAACCGATACTGACGGACAACAAGAACAAGGCATTAGAATTGGGCTTTTTTTGACCAAGACTCGGGTCTATACCAATGAGCAGCGAAAGGCCGGCACAGGTCCAGATGAAAGGGTAAGTTTTTTAATTCTCTGAGTCTAACCGACGCTTCTATATATACAAAAAGTAACCAAAGAGAGACAGTGGGCAGACATATGCCGCGCTCTGTGTGCCACACGTACTGCACCCATACATAAGTGCTGGCGGCGAAGAACAACCAGTGAACCGGTATGAATAGGAAACAGATCATATCCGAAGTCAATGCTATGAACACAAAAAATACTGAAAATGCCTGAAATGAGACAAAAAAATGCAAATCAATTAGATTTGAAATCAAAGAGTCTTTTCATAATCGAAATGTCCTTATCTTCAGTTAATTAGATTTGAGGGGAAAGGCATGCATTTGAGGGTTGGGATTAACATAATGTAGACAATGTACTTGAAAGGACACGAATAACTTTTTTATCTTCATTTAAAAATTATCGTTTCTTATCAAAAATAAAAATTAGATAATATGAGAGACATACCAGTCCTTGATATTTGAATGAGTCGTAAACACTTCGCAAAAGCAACCAAAATGGCCACAAGTATTCGAATCGGAATTCGAGTATGAAGTCAGCTAGCAAGACCAAAGCCCAGACCAGCAGGAATTTCAAATATATGAATGGGCTGTCCATTTGAGAGATCAGAGTGTTTTAGTTTTACAAAATTCCATTCAATTGTCAAAAGCTTGTTAAATATCAATTGTCCATGGATGCATGCCTAAGATTCTAATCTTGATAGTTAAAGTCAAGTTAAATGAGCGCTCAATGTCTTTGGAAATCGTTTGATTAAATTTCTGAATAATTTCAATGAGACATAAACTTGAGCTCAAAACCAAATATTTGGGTTATAACTACTCTGACATCAATGGTCCGAAGAGTGCGATCAAATCTTATCGATTCGAGATAATCTTGCAAGATTGTTCCATTAAGTAAACAGTTTTCTCAGTTCAGAATATTCTTATTTATCGCTTAAATCTGTTTTCATATCAGAATTTCATATTAGAAGAGTTGTAAACATATTTGTGAATGTATTCGGTTTTTGTGGACAGAATGAGAAAAAATATTGAAAAATGTAAACCGAATTAAAAGCTTTTCAGGGAAAACCTTTCATTTCCTCAATTCTTCTGAACTGAATGTGGACTCAATATTAAGCCAAATATTTGATAAATAAAAAATTTTAATCAAATATTTAAAGCGATTTTGAAATCGAGTCAAATGTTTGCCTATTTTTTGTCTGTTGAATGGAATTGGATTTGGAAACGAAAATTGATTTATTGGAGTGAAATAGATTGCTGGACAATTGAATCAGAGTGAAATTGCCAATAAATTAGATTGGTCAGACTATGTTCCAGCCATGGCTTATTCATAATCTAATAAATTAAGGCAATAAAGTGTGCGGCGATTCCCAAACAGAGACATGTGGAATGCCTGCTGTCTATCTGTGTGTATGTGTGCTTGCTAATAGGCAAAGATAAATATTGCAGCCAGCTGATTCTTACTTAGGAAAACAGCTATTATCTAAAGGTATCCGGGATGTGCTCTAGGACAATCAATAGAATTAGATATATAACAAAAGAAATTAAAATCAATAAGTGATAAAAAGGCAGTTTATGTCCTAATATTAGCTCAAAAATTGTATTATCAAAGAAATAATGAGAATTCAACAGATGTTAAGTCGAAGACATTATAATGAAAGTGCAATAAAAGAAATTAATTTAATGGACATTAAATAAGGACTAAATCTAATGGATTTCAAATTCAAAGCACTATTTCTGATGAATAAAATCAATTAAATCGACGAAATATGTCTTCATTTGATGTAAATATAAAATGAGAAGAATATCATAAAAGGTTTATATGATTAAAGAGATAAGAGATTAATTGGTCTAATGGACAGACCATTCAACAGATGAGACAATCAATAGAAGTTTCAATTATTACCATACGTTTTAAGAATAATTATTACAAACAATTCAAATGAGATAATAAATTGATAAGAATTTGTTGAATGAGATGATAATGAAATCAGTTCTAAGAATCAATTAGAGGCCAAACCAACTGATCATTGGATTCAATTGGTTGGGAATACAGTGACATTTGATGGACAAGCGATTGAAGGCATGGAATGATTGTGAGGGTCAGTGAGAAAAAGTGATGTGTTGTTACCTTTGGTTGAGTCCATCTGCAATCTTGTTCTTTTTGTTGGCCCGTCTCAGTTTGGCTGCAGACAAATCACCATTTCTTCTCTTCATCACAAGTACTCTAAACACTATTTATGTCCAAAACTGGTCAACAAAAGAGACAAACAATTAGATTAAAAACAGGAATAATATGGTAATCGATTGGCTGATAGCAGATATGGAACAATTGGATCAACAGATCACCAAATGGCTGACCAATGAGTGGAGATAATCACTGGTCAGTCAGAACAAGACATAGAAATGTTAAGATAGAAAATAATGACAATTGAATTACTGGTGGATGTGTTTTGGGCTTTTGTTGGACACAATCTCTATGTTTTTGTCAAAATATATTCCGACCTCTGGTACTGAAAAACGTTTCACCAAACTATTTGTCGCCAAATGTTTGTCACCAAATAAATTAAATATCACTATTAAATAAATAACAATCAATGCCTTAATTGTGTTTAGACTGTAGTCTTGCAGATAAATAAAGCGATTCAATGATTATTTCGTATTATTATATAATTTGTGTTTCAATTTTTCCGATGCATTAAATTAATGAATAGTCTATTGAAAAGCTTAAGCCATAGAGTCTTCCCTACAAAATAATGGCAACCAATTCACCAAAAATAATGAACAAAATCTCTGCGATTAGTGTTACGCATGTCTGGGGACTCGAGTGTGTGGCTCACACGCAAACTTGCAGCTCTACTCTACAGTCAGTTCCACACTCACTTCCACAGTCAGAGCCACAGTCAGAGCCACAACACAACTACCTCTACCATATTGCCATCGTTTCGGACACTAAACTACGGTCAAAAGCAGTTGCAATTCACCTGAAACTGATTTCAGGGGATCGATAACTGTCTCGGACCAAATAATTCGCTCTTAAAATCTGATGGATTCTGTTTCCAATGCATTCAATTTATTGACATAATTTGTTTGCATATTTGAGTCGAGCAGAATCCAGTGTCGACTGTATTCTGACAAATCGTAAGCGTTACGTTCAACCTGTAAATCTTCAATGAGTCTGTAGTTCATGAATTTCATTGTGAAATAAGAATTTCCATTAAGAATATATTGCTTTCCAATAAAAACGTTGGTGTTATCTATGAGCAAGGCACTTTTTATCACTTACCTGATTATGCAGTAAATGAAACGATCAATAATTCAATAAAAGCCTAAATGACAGCAACCAGGAAACCAGGATAATTAAGAATGAATGGCTGAACAAATCAATTGATACGCTAAAATGTCATAGGTTATCTCAACCTGAAATATCCTTGGTTACTTCGCATAATTAATCATTTCAATCATAAAAATATTCTTAATCTGCATTTAAAACATTCTTAAGACAGTTGTGGAACTAATGGATCAAAAAGATGACAGAATTTTCATTTAAATATTTATTTAATCTTTGAATAAACAATTTTATTACAAAAAGAAAATCAGATATTTATTTAATTTAAACAAAAAGAGAAGAAAACGTGTATTGAATTGATTTTAAAGACTAATCGATTAATCAAAATATTGTCGAATCAAAAAATAGTTGAAATCCAAGAAATGTATGAATAATTGAGAAGAAAAGAGTAGATTAGAAGTCTTCTTCTTCGGGAACATCCAAATAGACGTCATAAGAGTCGCGATTACAGGCGCCGTCGGGCGTGAAGTTATACTTATGGAAAGTGCCGTCCACACAAATGGCGTAAACGGAACTGTTGTGGCCGAACGCACAGATGCAGGCACACTCGGCCGCCACCGTGAACTTGGCCAGTGCCCACTGAGAGTTCAGGTACTGGTGCGGAGACCAACCCATTGTTGTAAAGTTGGAGCGTCTGTTCAAATGAGTGTCTCTCAGTGCGAATATATGGACCGTTCCCTTATCACTGGAGACGACCAGAAAGTCGGAGTCGTGAGAAAAGGCGATGCAGTAGAGTGTGGCCGCATCGGCGCCCCGACGCAACTCGACCAGAAGTGAGCGCCGACCCGTGTCGAACACTCGAATTAAAGTGCCTTTGGTTGAGGCCGTGGCCACCATTGTTCCCGACTTGTTGATGGCCAGACAGGCGATGTCCGACTGATGTGCAGTTAGATTGACCGGAGAGGATGACTTTCCCGGTTCACTGTGACTCAAGTCTAGCATCTGAATGGAACCGACGCGATGTCCCGGATAGACGAGGAGTTGGCGCTCAGAACTGGTATATGGACTGACTTCACACAAACCCAACGGATTGTCTCTCGTTTCGATTGAAAACAGTTTCTCTGACTTTTGTGGAAATGAAAAGCAATGTATCCGATGTTTTTCCACAACTATTATTCTGTCCCTCCGTGTCTTGACTGACAGGACGGGCGAAGAGAACGTAAATTCTAAAACAAACTTCTTGTGGGAGTCATCCCAAATGAGGACAGACTTCTCTGAATACCTCTGATTGGAACCTCCGGCCACCAGAGCTATCAAATTGGTTCGATGCAGAAGAGCACAGATCGCTATCGAACCGATGTCTTTGGGCTCCTCCAGAGAAGCCTTCACCATAAGTGGCTCGATGTTGAAGATCCTGACCCCCGACTCCATACTGGCCGCGAATAGGGTGTGCTCTTCATTCATCGACAAACTTATTATGTCTTTCCTAATCATTGGACCCGATGGCGACCTATCGTTGCTTTTAATACAAGTATTCTCTTTGTTTGATAGCTCTTCTCTTTTTAGTTGTCGTCGCTCTTCTGATTCACTTCTGAGTGACATTCAAAACAAATGGTCCGAAAGTCACTTCAGAGTTAGATAACAAACAAAAGTCGAGGTCTATTCAAATAGCAATCGATTTGAATAATAATAATAATAATAACAATAAAGTCTGAAAGTCTAATAAAGAGAAACACAATTGAAGTGTTGAAGTGAAGGACACATCAAAAGCAATAAAGCGTTCAAATGTTTATAGCATTTAATTATTATTGTCTTTCGCTTTAAATATAAAACGTTTTTGTTTTCAGTTTCAGTTTATTTCAATATTCAATTAATCATCGATTCCTTTACTGATAAACAAATTGCCGCCGAATTTGATTCTTTAGACTAAATGATGAAATGAGAGGAAGTGTTGAGCAGAAGTTGGCGTACAATCGGCGGTTATTTGTCTTTAGTGGCCATATGTCTCATCAATTGAGAGCTGAGTTTTTCGACTTTTTTGATGTCCTGGGAGTGTTGGGTCGCATACATAACACATACCGTATTGTCAGTACATTTCAAGACTAACTTTCCGTCTGAATGTCTGTATTTCATAACGAATCTGCACTTTGAAGGCTCGTCCAAATACAGCAGTTCTGCCGCTTTGGCGAACTCTTCCCACGAAGACATATAAGGCATTTACAGACAATTCAGGATCTAATCTATCAATAAATCCACTTTAAATGCGTTTAATTTTATTACATTTAAATGTCTGACAAAATCATGTGATTTCCCTTTAATGCCAATACACGTAACTCTTCGTCTAAATAAGACGTCCCTTCCAGTAGTTTAGCCCCCTTTCCATTTGATTTCAGCCCCTCTTCACTAAAGTTCTTCTATAATAAAGTGCTGAACATTTGACGTACTTTTTAACTGAAATATTGATTGAAATTTTGTCCAAAAAGTTGTTGTTTTGAGTGTCTATTCATTGAACAAATGAGAAGAAAGTCTTAATGATATGTTTGCAAAGAGTGCCTCCTATTCGCTAAATCAGTCAATCATTGGTTAAAGCAGTGAATCAGTGTTTGGCTAAAACACAACAAACGTTAATTGAGATTAATTTGGGATTAATTTTAATCATAAACGGAATCAATTGGTGACCATAAGAATGACTTTGCATTCGGCGATTAAGGGGAAACTTATTGCTGTTATTGGAGATGAGGTCAGTATTCGCTTCAACTAAGAAAATGATTACTTTTTATGTCATATCAACAAAAAGTAGGCGTTTTTTCAATTGATTTTAAATGAATTACTAAAACAGTTATATTAATTGAAAGATAATTTTGATGATTAGGACACTTGTGTGGGGTTCCTATTGGGCGGAATCGGTGAAGTAAATCGGGCGAAGACTCCAAACCAGAACTTTCTGGTTGTGGACAAAAACACAGCAACCACTGACATAGAAGACACATTCCGGGCATTCCTCAAAAGGGACGACATCGACATAATCCTAATAAACCAAAACGCAGCCGAACTGATCCGACATGTGATCGATGCACACGTAGCGCCGGTGCCCGCCATCCTGGAGATCCCATCCAAAGATCAACCCTACGATCCCAGCAAAGATTCCATACTAAGACGTGCCAAAGGATTGTTCGGAACCGACGAATGGCGATAATCTGATACAATTTGATTCCATATAACTGTTATTTAAATCAGGGAATGACCTCATTAGCAGTGGTCTAATATGGATATCCATAAGTTATGGACCATAACTAAAGGGTTATTCCGTTTTCAGAGTTTTCATTATTTAGTCGGAAATGTGTTGTTATTATTCAGTGTTTATTCAATTATTTTATTTTAATTTACAATAAATCGAGATTTCTTTGAACTCATTCTGCGATATATTTGTTTGGTTGGGATTAAGGACCAGTTTTTAAGTTTGAACTCGTATTCGAATCTTTCGGTAATATCTGTCGATCGGATTTGGAACGGCTTCTCAAACCTGGAAACAAATTGTTTAAGTTTTAATTGAAGACTCTTTAAGTGAAATACAGTCTAATCTCAATCTTAAAGTTCAATGAATTGGGGAGGGAAACAACGATAGAGTGGAGAATCAAGATTTGACTGTAACCTAAAATTCTTATTAAGTGCTCTTTGGACAGCACTTAACAGGTGGTGACTATGGGAACAAATGGAGAATTACCTGAATGTCTAACAATAGTGTCCTCTTTTTTTAAGACTTT
>JAQIWP010001294.1:0-16006 GCA_034695525.1 Euzetes globulus
CTATTTCCGTTCGCCATTTTTCCCTCCCCATACCAGCACTTTTGGCAAAATACCCCCCGCATACCCCTCTGAAAAAAAATTTCATTGGCCACCTCTGATTTCAAGTAATTTGAATAAAAATCGCATGATTTATGTTGAAATCACTTAATCGAATACCAAAGACAGTTCTCAAAAGAAATCATAACTGAATAAGAAGAACCCAATTTCATAGTCAGAACCGGTCCACTTGCGATCAAGCAGTTCACTTAACCCCGGTTAACCCCAGTGTCATCTGCATTTTCTTTTTAATTATTATTAAAATTGACATTTTTTATTAAATTTATAAAAAAGTGGCTAAAAATTGTTATTTAATCATTTAAGAATGTCTGATCTTGACTGGTCCTTATTTTTCAGGATCAGTAGATCCAGATCAACCTGAATCAAAAAGTTATGAAATGGACGCTCGCTTAGAATCAGCCTCAAGGGTCAAAATCAAAACAGATCAGAATGGCTATGAAATCGGACCAATATATTTGAGTGAACTTTCGAAAAAAAACAGAATTCCTCAAACCTCTCGACCTGAGTGAGCGCTACTTTTCACAAATAATTTATGAAATGCACCTACAATTAAATTCCTTCAAAAATTCTAATTACAAAATTTGAAGTTAGGTGATTTGAGTCTAAATTCCCTGAGTATTTCTGTAATAAACTAAATCACCAATTCAATCTCAAAGCTCTTTTAGAAATGCATTAGAATAGAGGAAATGGAAAAAAATAATTAACATTTCCCAATTGAAATACAAATTGCAAGTCTAAATTGGAACAAATTTTAGCATCAAGATCTATTGATTTTTGATTCAATGAAAAGTTTTATCAAAAGAAGTGAATAATCACTTGTATGTAAGTATCAACAAATGTGTAAATGGAATGATTAGTCAAAATTTGAGTCCATTCTAAAGTCAAATAATAGGATGGAATGAAGAATATTCTGTATGATCTGTTGCCCTGAGCTAATGCTAATGCTGTGCACCGAATAAACTAATACATGAAAAATCGATTCAAACATTAGTCTATTGTTTTTATCTTAAATGCATTTTTACAGATCTGTAATTCGAAACAAAATATACGACAAAATAAGGCGAAAACTTTTTATTCATTAGTGATTAGAAAAACGATAAAAATAATGGACACTTACTTTGCCGTTGGGAGAGCTCTTCTTGAAGACCCTGAATAGTAACCAAAAAGAATTAAATTAAATTATAGAAAGAAAAAAACATAATTTGAAGCGGAATTCATTAAGAGTTATATAACGAGAGATAAAAGTTAAAAAATTAATTAATGAATTGAGTGCGGGTTAGGGTCTGTTTGGACTAAAAGTACACTTATTTGACATTTGTAGACAAAATGCTGGAAAAACAAATACAATTAACATCTTAATTACAGTAATAATTAATTCGAGTCGGAACAAAAAACAAATAGACGCCACAAAAGTTTTGCCATAAAGTAATTGTTTGTTTAGTTAAAGTCATACCTTATATTATTAGTATCGGAATCAATCATAATTGCAATCAATTGATACAAAATCTTTGTGTTTTTGGCTCAAACACAATGTTATCACAAATGTCTACGAAGTCTCTAAAAACATTTATTTGTTTTAACACAGTATTTGAATGTTTGAAGAAACCCTCGAATGTTTTGTCGTCGAAATAAAACCTATAGTTTGTTGAATACAATCGAATTGAGTGCTATTTTCCGCGTTTATGTAATGCGCTATGAAATCAAAAAATCAAATTTCCTTAAATTGTTTAAAATTCAGTTTTACCAAAGATTTTTGATATTTTTATCAATAAGAGATCGTTTTTCACTTTAGGATTAAAGAATATATTGATTTGTTATGTGTATAGAGTATAGAGTTTGGAATATAAATGAGTAAAACCTCAATATATTGAGCTCTTCAGTGCAGACAGAGTTTCCAAACGAGCAAAGGATGCAAAAGATTGTGTGCTCTTTAGAGACATTACTTTCAGTGTATTTATTATACAAACAAATCGTTAATTCGTGTTCTCATAACAAAAATATAGATATATTTAGAGAGCAATTAAGAAAATAAGACAATTATCGATATTTTATGAATGACGTGAACGGGTTTCTGATGCAGTCTTTCAGTGCAAACAAACATACAATTTGTACACTTTTTCACCAATTCTTTAGCCTAACTTATTTGGAAATATCGCCATTTCCTCATAATCTCACATAATTGGATACAATTTTATTAACTTTTTAATAGTAAACCTATTAAACGAATCATTCATTTGAATCAAAAATAATTATTTGGCGAAGAATTAAGTGAAGAATCTGATTGTTGACATCTGTTCTGACAATTTATTTATTTATGTCAGACATTCATAACTGTCTTCAAATAAACTGGAATCGAATGTTGACTTTCATTGCTATCCATTAATTGGCTAAAAGTGGAGCCTTTTCTCAGTTAATACGGAAATAACTGCAAACAAACTCTACTCCGTATACCCAACCAATTCTTTCTCAACCTTTTTAATTAAGTTAAGAGATTTGCCTTAATTTACTAGTCATTCAAATTATCCATATACTCATCTTGATAAATCTTTTTTGTTCATCCACTGAATATTTAATGAAATGTTGTTGTATTGAAAAATAAAGAGAATAATCAATACATTCAACAAATGCCTAAACAAGTGATCATAAATAGGAGTCACAAAAAAACTTGAGCCCAATATGTTTAGTGACTATTAACGAGTCTAACTATACATCAATTGTGAAGAATTGTCGTTAAAAATGTATAATTCATTTATTTTATGATTAATTGCAGTAATAATATCTTGGAAAATGAGGCGAAACACCTAATCATTAATCTTATCTGCAATTTATACGTTTATTGTGTTCTCAGTTATGAGAATATAAAACAAAATAAAACCCAATTATCGGTTATTATTGACTAAAATGAGTTCAATAAATGCAATGCTTTTAATAAGGATTTAGACATAAATCCTTAAGATATGCCACAATTATATTATATTTTGTATCAAAACATTTAATAAGCGATTCTTTAATTGAAATGACATTGAATTCAATTAATTCATCAGAACTGTCAGGATATGAATTGACGTCAAAATGTACATAATTAACAAAAAGGTTCAATTTTTAATCAATTTATTCAAAAGATTTGTAGTCATTCAAAGATTTTGCAAAAATATCACTGATTTGATCAAATGAAACAAAAAATAGGAGAAGAAAGAGAAGTGAAAACTGATGGAAGAATGCATTGAAGCATATTATGTGACAATTTTATGCAATTATTTTCAATTTTCAGCACTAATTTCAAATGAGATAAAACATAGAAATAAATGAATGGAAAACAACATTCAATAGCAAAAGGCAGACAAAAGCGGATAACAACTGATTGTTGTCATTGGATCGCACTATCAGTGATAACGATAGCAATACTGATCAAGAATCGATTGCCACAAACCTGGTTCCGGGTCTTTTGCTGTTATCATCTGCTGAGGTATCCATTAAAGTAATCTATTCAACTGACAGAGCATTAGGAGCAGAGTCTGCAGTGAATGCAACACAACTGTCAAAAGCAGTCCAATTGACTCCGACTTTAATACACAATTTCAGACCCAAATACAGGAATGGCTTTCACTTAACAGCGGATACGGAAACACACTATTCATACGACAGATGACGCTCTCAACCGATTCCTTGATTCTGAGCTCTTACTCTGTTCTTAGAACTTATGGAACAGAATCTAGAATCTGAATCGAGTAAATGTACCGCCTCCAAACCATAATTAACTGTTTTAGCTAGTCTCAAAATCACTTTATTTCAAGTCAAATTAAAATTGATCTCCTCTTATCTTTTTCATCAAGAATATACTGATTTGGTTGAAGCCCTGATGATATCAACAAATTAATAGAGAATTGAAGTCAATTTTGGCCAAAATATGTCAAATCGATTTATAATTTATAAAAAATTTTAGACCAAAATATTTATAATAAAAATTATTTGCTTTATTAAAATCAATCGTAAATAATATGTGTTTTAATTTCAATATAAATGACTAAAAGCTTATATTTTTATAATTTTGAATACAAAGGCAGTCAATAATTTCTGAAAGCAATTAAGCTTTCATTGAAATTATGCTAAATTCAAGTCAAGAAAATATCAAGAGATTCACAGAAAGGTTTCCATTTTACCAGAGTTTTCTCTATTGATACTAAACCTGATTGAACTCTATATTCTTAGTGATAATGGAGTAGAAATTCACTTCAAAACCCGTGGTTATCTTGGAATAATTGAGAGAATTGAGTGCTCTTGGTTGATTGGATAATCAAGACCAAAGAGAATATCAATTGGTTTGAAGAGCTAAAGTATTGACTGAAATTATTGACTGACCCGACATTCACTGAACCAATATTTTAAACAATCATTGTTTTGCTTTGATTTCAGTACATATTTCTCTTAAAGCATAGAAATTATGGCAAAACATTCAGTTATTTTGAGATTAAATCAATAAACTTATTGCTCGTTAAATAGAAAATTGAATAAAGCATTTGATCCGAAAGCATATAAATTGTTAGCAAAAACATCCGCTCTCTTCGCCCTGATTTGAGTCTTTCTCCAGCGGTAGTGGTCTTAAAGGTATGGCTAAAGAAAGAATGTAAGTCAAGGAAATTATAGTTTTGTTTTGATTAGCAATTAATTAATTTTAAAAGAGTTGACGCTTTAGTTTCATTCAAAAAAGTTATTATTCATTTAAAAAGCATTACAATTAACTAAAATAAATAAATAATTTAATATTAAATATTTTACTTCAAGTTGTATTAAAAATAGTTAAATTCAGTTATGAAACAAATGTATTCGTAGTAAAGATTTTGAAAAAAACTAAAGATTAAGATAAAGAAGAAAAGAAATTATTTTCAAATATAATTTCGGTGCAAAAAGCGATTGAGAGCTGCTTTCCGTCAATGCATTCATGGCTTCATTCATAACATCCAAAAACCAACAAAACATAGCAAAAGAAATAAAGTAATGATTGGCTAATTGTGAAATTCAATGAATGTGTTCAACAAATGCATTTGCCCTCTGGACTGGTCTGTTCTGAAGGCGCATCTTTCAGGTCAACTTCAACAACTAGACAATAGACAGAGAGAGTGCGGGTTAAGGATCATAACAAACAAAACTAAATTCAATGCAAACATAATATTCAAATCTAAAGAAGTTTAGACCAAAGGCTTGGAAGACATAACTCACTAATGTCTACACAAACCCTTATATGAGGACTAATTGAATAAATATTGATAATATGGAAAAGGATACTGTCTTCTTTGCCAGCTCTCTCATTGGTCTCCATTCCCGGCAGCGCTGCCGCCACTCTTCGGAATAACTGATCGATTGATAAGAATTGTCAGAAGTGGTCAGTGATTATGGTATGACTCACTTGTTTCACATTATAACCACTTTTAGCACTGGTTTCGATGAACATCACATTTAATTCTTTAGCCTTTTTCTCGCCCTCTTCTGTAGTGACCTGTCGTTTGTCCTGGAGGTCAGTCTTGTTGCCGACTAACATAATGATGACGTCGTTTCCTCTCTCAGTCCTGACGTCGTCGATCCATTTGGACGTCTGATGGAATGAATTGGCGTCTAAACAGTCGATCCTTTAGTTATAATCAATTCAAATAATAACTTAAAATCCAATTACTTGTTATGTCGTAAACAACGACCGCAACGGTTGAGTCTCTTATATAACTTGGAATTAGACTACGAAAGCGCTCCTGACCTGCAGTGTCCCATAACTGTAACCGAACCTAAAAAATCATAATTCCAGTCAATTTTCAGTTTAATTCTGAGTCAACATATTTAAGACTCAAATCTAAACCAACAGATTACAACTTATTGCAAGATAAGTTATTTTCGTAATTTTAATCATTTTTAGTACTAAAAATTAATGTTTAGTTACAATTGATCGACAAAATTATATTCAATTATACTTCAGATCTAATTTTATAAACACTGATTTTGTAAACCTATCCAATTGTTTTCAACTAACAGATAGATATTGGACCATGGCACTGTTTCATATCATTTTTAGTTTTTAGTCCAGTTCATTTCACTTAATTAGGGATTCTAACTTGATTAACTGATTTGAAGATAACAGTGTTAAGTCATACTAATTATTCTGCCATGGTAACTTAATGACTCAATTAGCTCTTTCAGTCAACTATTATTCATTAGAAAGATAATCAGCTAAGAGTAAAATAGAAGCTGGCTATTTTTTAACAAAAGATATTAATTTGTTCTTAAAATATGCTCAAAGACACTTTTGTAAAGATATAAACTCTGATTGTATTGTCTAAATAAGTGAACTTGGAAATGCCTAACAGAAAACCAAATTCCTTATCTGTTATGCAATCAAATAGTATTACAATTATTTATATTATTTAATTATTAAAGTAATAAAACAAACGCTTGAAGTTTCATTTGTTTTACGCTTATTTTTAATCAAATAATTGTTATTAATGTGAAAAATACTCGAATTACTCCATGTTTTGCACTCAATTAACTAATTTTCAAATCAAATCAAATGAGATTTTAGTAAAAATGAAATGTTTTTAAAAATATTTTTAAAATCAAAGACTGAATTTGAAAATTATCCTTAAAAGTGAAACAAAAAATGAGATAAAATTCCGATTATGGCATAAAAATGTGATCCGATTTGCAAAACAAGTATTAAACAATTTTTATGTCAATAATCAAATTTTATAAACATTTGACGCATAACTAGATTTGATATTTTTGTCTCAAAATAATTTAATGGAAACAAAACTCATTTTCTGGGAAATAATTGAAAGACAAATAATTAATTCAAGAATAGAATGGATTTTCTGTATTTAAAATTCAAATGATTTTGTAATTCTCTTATATAAGAGATATCTCAAGAGAGGGAAGAAAAGCAAAGCTTTTCGTCTGTTTTGATAAAAATAACAAAACTGATTAAAAAATGACTCAACTGTTCGGTCCTCTAAATACATGGTTTTGGACAAGAAATCGATTCCAATGGTCGCCTGATATGTGTTGTCGAACGTGTCGTACATAAAACGGGTGATCAGAGAAGTCTTACCCACTGTTCAAAAAAGCATTTCATTAATTTCAAGCAAAATTCATAAGATCGCCACTATTTTATTGAAAGATTAAAGTTAAAATAAACAAGCACCAAGATAATATTCAAGCTGGTTTTAGGTTAGTCGTAAATGAAAATGATCAAGTGACAAGAAAGCCATTGTTTATTCTAATGGCTAATCTATGGATTGTCTGACTGCCACCACAACCCACTCCTTAAAAATTAACTAAAACTTAACAATTGTCTGAATATAAGATCAATTATCTTTCATTTTGAAGGAAAGCAAAGAGTGGCTCCGGATGGACCTGGTCAGTGACAACTAATCACTTTCAACTGAACAATACGATAAGAATGATCAGGAACCAGCATTTAAATGAAAACTTTGGAAATTAGAAATAATGTCTTCAAATTTGGATCAAATATTTGGTGACATAACTGATGACTCATTAAAGAGTCGGTCAAAGAGTGAACGCAATTATGAAAAAAGATTGTTTTGAATGACTGACCGCTTTGTTCGCCCAAAAAGACTAATTTGAATTTCCGTAAAGGATTGCCGAAATCGCCGGACGAAGACATGGCTTGTGTTCACTTGTGTTGACTATCAATGAGTTGAATGTGTGGCCAAATGTGCCATAAATTGTGATTTGATTGCAAACAATCCAAATAAGTGAATGTGTGTCAACACAACCACTGCTGATAACCGGTCCTCAAACTGTACAACTCATTCATTAATTCTATGCCTTTACACACGTTCTCCAATTGATAAGCAGTTGGCCCTCACTTAGCCAACGGCCCTAACCATGCCTTACAAATGCATCATGACTCATTTTTGTTTATACTCTTCACAAAACACGTTAGATTTTTTCAACTCAATATTTAATTATTCATTACTTTGTGAGGTTTAATATCTAAAAATTTTCAAATTCACCTTTTTATAAATCAAAAATTAATTATTTTGTAGTTTGAGAATGAATCTTGGTGAATAAATCAAGTTGTAGATATGAAACCATGGAGGGTTCAATAATCTTGGAATTGTTGTTGTGTTACATTGTTTGTGATGGGAGTAAACAGTGGCCGAAGTGATCGTATTGTAAACATTGTTGACATTCAATGCAAAAAATTAATTGAAAAGCTTTTGTCCGAAAATAACAATTCAATTGTCTTTTCCATTGAGTTGTTATTTAGAGAAAAACTAATTTCAAATTAGAGGACATCGAAAACAGACTCCAATTCGAAGACTTTTTAAGAATATTTTTTCAATTTAGAAATGACTGAAGACTCGGAACAATCAGTCAAAGAAAATAAAGAAAACACCAAAAACGGTGTCACTTCCAGTCGGATGAAGAATTCCTCATCAAATAAAACAACTAATGCTTCTGTTAATAGCCAGAAGAAGGATAAAAGTCGAGACACTCAACAAACCAGAGTAAGAGACGATTGTTGTAAATGTGATTCTAATTATGATAAATGTCGGGACAGGTAGTGATACGACATTTACCGCCGACAATGACCTCTCAGGAGTTTTTGGAAGCGATTTCTCCAATTCCCGAACATAACGACTACTACTTCTGTAGGGCTGACACCAGTTTAGGCGCTTTCGGGTTCTGTCGCGCGTACATTAACTTTCTTCATATGGAGGATGTCTTTGTATTCAAAGATAAGTTCGATAGCTATGTCTTTGTTGACACAAAAGGTAACGAATTCGTGGCAATCGTTGAATTCTCTCCCTTTCAACGCATTCCTCGCCGTCGCTTTGGAGGTAGCGGTCAGCCCATTACCGCCAAAAAGAGAGATAATAAGTCCGGAACAATAGAACAGGACCCGGACTACATCCAGTTCTTAGAAGATTTAGAAAAAATGAAGAATGAGGCCAATATGCCGTCCGCTGATGTCTACTTGGAAGAGATTGAGGCCAGAGATAAGCAATTGAAGGCCAACCACGGAGTGGTCAAAGTTAGCACTCCTTTAATCGAATTCATTCAAAACAGAAAACTCGAAAAAATTCGTTTAAGAGAAGAACGAAGAGAAGAACGAAAACGACAACTCTCTGAGCAAAAGAGGATCAGAGAAGAAGAACAGCAAAAGAAGTTAAAGCTCTTGAAACAAACTGATGATAACAAGACTTCTAAAGATAGTGATCAAAGGGGACGTCCAGAAAAGTCTAGCAAATCAGAAGACGAACGACTAAAATACAAATCACGAGATTCCGACCGAAAATATAAAACCCCGTCGAAGAGTAGTGACAATAGACGAACGGATGTCAAGAAATCTGACAAAAGGACGAATCAACACAGAAGTGACAAATACAGGGATTCTAAAGACTCTCACAAAGAATCCAAAGACAAAGAATCAACTTTTGTGGTCAAAGTTGTTCATAACTCTGACGAAAACAAGAAATCGGAAACGAATAGCGGCGAAGGCAGTGATCAAAAGAAGTTAGACAATAGGGAGACCTCTAATGAACTGACCAACAAAAGTGATGAATTAAAAGGTGACAAAAGTGAGAGTTCGTCGAAGAATACAAACGAAAGCTCCTCTAAAAGCGACTCAAAGAGAATCAGAAATAAAGATCGACCGACGAGAGAGATCTATAAGCCCGGAACCACCAAACGGAACGGCCAGACTGAACCATCTCAGAGTCAAAGCACACAGAAAAGCAGTGCAAATAAATCAGAGCAAAGCGGCACAGGATATAAGCAAAGGGTGTTCTCTCGTTCTAAGCATTGATTTATTTTCCATTAAAATAAAATTAAATATATTTTCTGTTATTTAATACTTAAAACGTTTAAACTCTTAATTGAATTTCGTTTCAATGATTCATCAGTTTATCACAAATAAGATTAGAATGAAATACATTTATTGTTCACTAAATTTGATTTTTGCTTAAATCGACTCAATTTGAATAAAACCATTAATTTAAGTGTAATATCACTAAAGAGACGAATACCGGGACTATAGTTACTCTTCTGTTCGACAATAGGCTCTATATATCAAAAGCGGAGATTTCAGTTGATTTACTTTAAGACAAGTCATGGCAGGAATGAATCCCACATATCCCGGGTTGATGTTAGTGCCCGAACATTTGGCCTCTCCGCTAATCACAATTATAATGGAACCGCTCTCCTTCTTGGCCAACGTATACTCGAAGGCCAGACTTACGTGCTGTTCGTCAACTTGGATGGTGTCCACCACAAACTCTTGCACCGGAACCACATATGATTTGGTGAACTCGTCGATGACGTTGGGAACGAATAACTGGTCTTTCGCCGATTTGCTGACATACGTCAACATATTCTTCAGAGTCTTCAAGTCTTTGAATTTGGGAGTCAGTCCCGCCCGAACCACGTTATCAGAACAGGCCATACATTCGATGCAATCTCCGAGAATATAGGCGTGGGGTTCGTCCTGTCCTAAATATATGGCTTCACCAGGTTTCAAATTAAGATAGTTAAGATAAAAGATGGAGAAACAGCCTATGTCATTCGGAAATGTCGAATTTAATCTTAGAAACAACTTTCGGAGGGCCTCCTTATCGGGATCAATGGTCTCATCTCTTGACCAGCGCTGGACGAGAGCCTCCAAGTTCTGTGTGACCACATTCTCTGGAGCAGACATAAGTGTAGTGAAAAACTGTTTGAGTCCCTGTTTCTTGTCCTGTGAGTTCTTGTAGTTGGCTGTGGCCTCATTGCCGACAACAGCCCTGAACTCCGGTACGTTATCCAAAAACGCCTCAATCTCTGAATGGGGTCGGAATCCGACCAAAGCCTCAAATTCAGTCAAAGCGACCGCCATTTCCGGCTTATGGTTGGCGTCGGGATAATGAAACGGATCGTTTTTATGAAGCTCTTCAGCCAACTTCTTGTTTGGATGCGCCTGAATTGAGAGGGCCTTCCCTACAGACAACACTTTGAAGAGAAACGGAAGATTAGGTCCATATTTGTTGACTATATTGACTGTCCCGACGTATTCAGGGTATTGTTGAAGCAAAGCCAATAATGTCTTGTTATCCAGTTCAGGGTCTTGACTCACCACGATTGAAGGGCCTGAAGGGTGGGTCCCCATCCATAGCTGTCAACATTTGTCATTTCATTGAAACATCTATAAATGAATACATGAGGGAACAGACCTCAGCGTGGGGTGAGTCGGGGTCGACATCATAGCTTTGCATCTGGTTCTTGACGAATCGGGCGACGGCACTGTCCATTCCCTTCTTTCCCCATTCGTACTTTTTTACACAACAGCGCAGAGGAATCACTGGTTTCAAGGATACAAATCATAAGACAGTTATTCACTCAATCATTCACTCAAATTCACTATCATTTTGGTTATCCTCTAAACACTAACTATTTTAACCCATCATTAAATCAATGATCTGTCAAATCAAAGATAAATAATCTTCTGGTTATTGCGAAACAATTTATCGATTTATGGTTTCGGTTAACATTTGAGCCAAAAATAAATGACTTACTCTTAAAATGCAACGATTTGTCGATATTTCGATTAAATTGACTGAAATTTGTTAAAATAGTTTGAATTATATTTTTGAACGATTATCTGAAAAGGTTTGATGTCATCAATTGTTCACTGATTTGGTGGTAAAACACGAGATTTCAATGACTGAGACTCTGAGTCAATACTGATTGAAGTTTACCTCAGACTCAGTCAGACTGTCCTTCACTTCTATCACATCAATGATCAGTAGTTGTATTGACTCACTATTCAGTTCTTTTTTATATATTGACAATCAGTTGGGAAACACACAAAATCGCTGACATATATAGGGATGACTTGTTTGACAAATGCCTGGCTTTTGGAGATCCTTTTCGAGACATTTTTGTGAATTTGTAAACAGAAGAGCAGACGTATTGACAGTCAGTCTCGCCTCCAAACACCAAAAAATGGACAATAATCTGAATTCTCCAATGAATTACTCATCACTTGAGTGGAGATTCCAAACACAAATGGCTTCTCGTTCTGCGAGGGATCAGTTAAAGCCTGAAATACTCCTGAAATTGGAACTAAACAGTGAAAAAGAGGATAAAAAGTATGTGAGTGTAGAGTGCAGTTGCGCCCAATTAGTACATTTGCAGGACCAGATGGAGGCCGCCCTCATCGCCGCCCGCAATCAACGCTTCCTCAAAACAGTCAGATCAGTCAAATGACATCAACTAAACCCTAAATTATTTGAAACACTGATGGGATGTGTGGAGCGCCACAAAGCCCTCTCCTAACACTATGGCAACGCCTAACCATCTCTTTTCTAACTTTCATTTATTCTGTAATTTAAGTGTTATTTACAATAAAATTCAATTAGAATTTTGTCATTTTATTGACAATTAGAAGATTATGTCTTCGATTAACAAACCATTGAGTAAAATAAAATTCTTTAATTGAAATGAAAATTGAGAAAATGAATGGAAACACTTAATATTTAATGAAATAGGTCCTTCCAACATCTATAGTGCCAGACATAGGCTGTGCCTCATTTCATGGCATTCCTTTTTCAACAGACATTTTCGAAAGCTTAGGAAAAGTGAATGAATTTTAACCTTGGTTAACATTATCTCATTCTATTCTCAGATTTACTCAATTAACTCGTCTTTATCTTAGACTTAATGTTTGAATGTTTACATAACAGAATCCAATCTATTTGTTAAAAATTATTGAATTTTATGCTATATTTTCGATTCTCATTCCAACATTTTTTCATATTTATTAATAAAGATATAAATAATTTTCAGATTAAAATTTATTTGACCATCAAATCAAATATTAGATCATCAAAATTGATATAAATGTTTCAAATATTGTATATAATTAAAGCATTTAATCGGAATAAATTCAGGCCGAGATCTGTTTGGGTTTGAAAAAACTAGTGATTGAGGACTGGTTTTTACTTTTAATATCCTTCGATGACTTCGTCGGCTTTTTCTCAACCTTTTCACTGCTTTTCTTAGAATTCTGTTTAGTTTTTTCGGTCTCTTTTGATTGGTCTTCACTTTTGTTTTTCTTCGACTCTGTGTCTGTCTTTGACTTTCTGTCTGTCTTTGACTTATTGTCTGCCTTCGACTTATTGTCTGTCTTTGATTCCTGTTCTTTCGCACACTTTTGGTCTTCGATTTCTTTTTTGACAGTTTTGGTGACAACATATCCGTCTTCATCGACGTGTGTTTCCCGTATTTCCTGCATTTTCTTGATTGGCTTTGAGGTCTCTTTTTTGGTGGAAACAAACTTATCTAAAGCCGATTCTTCTTTGTTGTCCTCTGAATCACTGTCTGATATGAGTCGAACTCTTTTATATTTTTTACCCCTTTTTTTGGTTGAAATGATCTCTTCGTCTTCACTACTGTTTGAAACGTTCTTTGATTGTCTTTTGTGTCTTTTTTTGACAATTGGTTCAGTTTTCACGTTTCTAACCTCTTCTTCGTCAGAATCATTTATATCGATAGGTAAGGGCTCACTGTCTCTGACATTAGGTTTTGTGTCCTCTTCAATATCACTTCCGAAGGGATCATCGCTTTCTTTTTCCTCGTTTTCGACTTTTACTTCTTTTTTGTTCTTTGAAAACATATTTGAGATCTTATTTTTCTTCGTATTCTTCGCTTTGGAATTGATTTTAGGTTTAGATTTATTGTCCAACTCTTTAATATCGTCTGAATTAGTCTTTTGTTCTTTTTGGTAAGCAATTGGTTTGATTGCAGTTCTTCGGTGAACATTTCGGAGCTCAATGTTGCCATTCTTCACATATCTGAAACTTTTACCACAAAAACAATTATTTTGTCATTCAATTTATATATTTTGTTGAAGAAATACCTCTGCAATTGGTTTAAATCGCTTTTATCTTTCACTTCATAGTCATATTCATCGAAATTCAGTTCAATTTGATCGTTGTCTTCACCGAAACCGACGGAATAGATGTGTTTATTGAAGCCATTTTTGTACCAATCGGTGGCCGAAGTCATGTCAGACTCGTTGACAATCATAAACCTCTCCATCTTTCGATTAAAAATTATGTCAAAACATTTGGAAATCGAAACAAATGATCAAAACCTTGATTTCGTTGTCATTATCAGAGGTATCATTATTTCCGGACAGAAGATAATTGAGAGACAAAGTGTTGCCATTATTTCTCTCTTCGACAACAAATTTGTCTAAAATACTATGAAATGATTGAAAAACAAATGAAATGAATAAATGAACGGATATTTTACTTAATCGCTTGTTTGACGTGAACTCCAAATCTGAGGCTCACATAAGTGTAAGAAATCTATAATTAAACCGAATTTAATCAACATTTCGATCAACACTTTAAGTGAAAAACTCACGCATTTGTTGTCCTCTAAGACCAACTTCTTGAGACCACTAATGATTTGTTGACTTTTATCTTGATTTTGTGTAAAATTAATAGTTTGGTTATTTGTAGTCATATTTACGCCTTTCTCTTCTTGTTGTTGGTTTTGCGCCAAAACTAAATCCTTGTTCACACTTAACATTCAAGTCTATTGACTCAACTTGTTACCTACTTACTAATAATGTCCTTAGTCAAACATGAATTATCATAATTTAACTGTAGTTAAACAAGAGTATTGGATTAATACATAATGTATTTAGTTTGATAAAAACAATCAGCATTTTGAAAGAAATGTTAACATTTTTAACTTTAATGAACTTAAGCTAAAACTGTAATAAAGATTGAGTTTCAATCCGTTTAAATTCGTTTTTGCCGTACTTTTTGAATGTTTAGACTTTTCCTTGAAGTCTGAGGCTTTATTGGTTTGACTTTCAACAATTACGCCATTCATGAGAGGGAGAGAACTAATTGTTTGATTGAAGTTATAATTTGTTTATTGTTTTGGTTTTGCATCAGTTGTTTAATTCAGAGATCAAATAAATGGATAATTTATGTGAAATAAGTGACGATGAAGTGGACAAAACCCAAACGAGCCGTCAAAGTGAAAGGCGTGCCATCAAATCTGTTGACAACTCTGTTTCGAGTCCTGTTCTGACGACCAGTTCATGTCTGTCGACATCACCTCTAATGAGTCCAAACACATCGAAGTCTTTATTACCACAACAGGCCATTCGATCGGAACTGAGACGAGATTTCTTGCGTTTGTTGTCTTCACTCCATAAGCGAAAAGTTTTGCTCAAATTATATGAGTGTCCACTGGTTTTGAGCGCAACTTTCGACGGATGTGACCACGACTTCAATCAACTATTCTTAACTTCTTTTAAAACTCCTATCGGTTTAGAGAAGTGTGCGATCGTTAGGACTAATGATGTCATTGAACTACAATTTGTTCTCAACGATCAACAAAAACGGGACAACAAAAAAAGCTAAACTCATGAGTCATGTCTTCAATTGATATTTATTGCTTTCAATCTTTTCTATTAAATTAATAAAATTTTTGAATAAATTTTGTTTCACTAATAACCCGATTGTGGTGTTCTTTGGTGACAAATGGTGCACCATTAAAGGAATGGCCAATAGGGGGTATTTCATTCCTCTAAAATAAAGCCCTTCCCCCCCCTAGCAATATTTGGAAACAATTAATTAGAAATCTGAAGTTTTGGGCCTCACTTACATTTTTCCAAATTTGTTATTGATGAGTAAAAAATAGCCTCCTGGAAAATTTTTGATTGGCCATCTCTGGTATAAACGAACACAGTTGTCCTGATCTATCAATTGCAACGAATCTTTTCTGGATAATAAATTCAAAGATTGCAAATTTCAATTGAATAGGCCCTCAGGTTTAGTTTTCCACCAACCTTTTCAAATAGGTTTAAGTTACAAAGGTCATTAAGGTTATTAAATTAAGAATGTTAAAAAAAATAATTTCTAGAGATCTTACAAAAGATCGG
>JAQIWP010001295.1:0-15978 GCA_034695525.1 Euzetes globulus
GGTTTGGATTGAATTTCAGCCAACTTCAGAGAAGTCATAAATTTTAATTGTTTAAAGCCCTGAAAATCTGAAAACTATTTATTAATACAAAACTACTAGTTTTAAATGAGTTTTAAATTATGCATCAAATTATTTATTTCTTGCTCTTTTCACATACAATTCTAACTAACCCTTATTTATATATTACTTGGAGACAAATTCTGAGTTATAGTGAGGTTCCTCTCAACTATTCATTAGTTATTAAAGGAAGAACCGAAAAAATGTTTATTTCCTTTGATGACAACTCTACTCTTCCTTTGCTATCGAAGAATCTACTGATTTTTGATTCAGTGAACAGTCTATAAATTTTTGGTTGTCGTTCCGACTGCCGACTCATCTTTAAATATATAGCAGTTCTTAACTCTATGCCTGGGACTCAGAACAGAAGGGAAGACCCAAAACTTAAATTTATTTTCTTCTATACATTATATGAATTATAATCTTTAGTATAACTAATAATAACAATTGAAAAATAATAATAAGGTTTTGGACAGCCGTAGCTATGGCTGAGCTACCAGTCCTTCAAGTTTTTTATTTAAAGGACTGGCATTACAGTTGAGTTACTTTCACTTTTCAGTTATTATTTATTATAACTTTTGGTCATCATTTCACTCGTTTTTAGTGAAATGTCGGTTCCAATAGTTTCTATGCCGATCCGGTGACACCTGCACGCTCAGATATGATACCGGAGCACTCGATTAGTAGTCAAAACAGTTTTTTTATTATGTTTTTATGTTTGATATTTGGTTAAGGCTATAATAAACTTTCACCAAAATTGTTAATAAAAATGTGTATTCAGTAGCGAATAGTCCCTCCAAATTGAATGATGAGTTTTGGCGCAGAGTCCCGAGTCATACAAAGTCGAGAAAAGTGTAATCTTGGAAATAATTTTATGACATTTAAGGCAGTTTTCGGGTAAATGATTGGAATCTACTTTTCAGACTTATTTTTCATATTTTTTCCTTCATTTTTGGAGATCATTTTCAGTCGTCTCCAGAAAAAGGTATCACTTTTTTGTTTGTCTCTGATATCTATGAAATTTTTCTCTGCACTCAAGTGATAAAAATTGAATCAAAGAGAGAGTGAAAAAATATTCTGTTCTGATTCTTGACTTTTTTCTCGCTGATGAAAATCTTGTGACGAAAATAAGAAACCAGAAAATCATAAAAATGAAAATCAATTCAAAAGTGAAAAGTGGAATGAAATTCGAAAAACTTATTTCTTTTTTTGAAAATATTTTTGTTCAATGCTTTTCAGTGTTTCCGAGGCTTAACTATTCTTCAGATGAAGTGCTCTTTTGATCAGCACTTGTGATAGATATTAGTTATCAAAAGGCAATGTGTTTTATGGCTAACCAATTGATGCGAAACCTATTTTTTTGTGTTGAAAAGAAGGCAAAAACTTTTGGCCCGAATTTCCAATAAATATCAGATTTTTTCCGAATCCCAGAAAAATGAAAACTAATTTTGCATTTCGTCTGCTCTTAACAGAAATCGTTTCCAAATTTGAAGATATTTCGATAGAAAAGTCAAGTTTTTCAACAACCGATCGAAACGTAAGTTTAAAAATATTTTTTAGCTTTAAATTCAAATAAAATGAGTATTCAATCAATGATTAAGTGTTTTCTAATTAGACTGTAATTTGTTTTTGTGAAACGAAAACTAAAGTTACTTATAATCTTAACTAACAGTTAATTATAAAATAATTAAAATAGTTTTTAGTTGAAAAATGTCTTTAAACGCTATCCGTCGCCGACGATTAAAAACTAATTATTCAATCAATTAATTTTATTTTCAAACAAAACTATTGCTTTGCACAGCTATTTGTCTATTTAGAGGGATAGCCAGTTCTAACCTGATCATTCCCTGATCTAAGCAAGATTAAAATCGAATGTCTAACCAAATGCATCAAGATTGCTTTTTATTATGCAGTCTTACACAATAATTATTAATTTATAAACTGTCTGGTCAATTTGTGTTTCATTAAATTTTGAGTAGAAAACCTTGGTTATTTCAGTTATTGATTGATGAATGAAATGAGTTTTGGCCCCAAATTGAATTCACATCGGAAATAAAGTCTTTAAATGAAATTCTCCGTCATTTGTCTCTCAAATACAAACAATTAAAACCCTAATTAGAAATGAAATCAATTGACTATTATTTTGAAAATATCTAAAGTTTTGAGTTTTAAAGTTTGTTATTTGAATAATATTTTCAATTTCTATAATAATATTTTCAGTTTCTAATAAACATTTCTTTACTCAGTAATCCAATACCTCTTAAACCCTCTCCACTTATAAGGACTGTTATTTTAGTGGCAATAACTGTATGTCAGATAAGAAAATAAAATCTCTAAAAATGTCATTTCTCTCTCTCTCCCCTCTCTCTCTCTCTCGGCTTTTCTTGGTCTTAAACCTTATTATGTTTTATGAAATGAAAGTCAAAGTCTACTCAAAAATGGTGTAATTCAAGACTGTTTGCAATCTTGAGAACAGTAGTAGAAGAAGTCTGAAGATATGTCTGATGTCAGTTATGGTTTGTGAACACAAACAGTACTTCTAATACCAGAGCTCTAAAAATATTGTCAGAAGAAGAACCGAGTCATTAGATTAAAAGAATTTAATTTATTTTATTTTTCTCATCAAAATAGAATTCATGTCATTTGTGTATTAAATTACTATTTGATTAATTGAAAAGTTTATAAACATGCTAGAATTGTACAGTGCCAAGTTCATTATTCTTCAAGTTTCAAATCATTAAACCCAGAAAAAAGGGATTTTGAAAAATGACTTTTGATTTCTTTTCTCAGACAGAGTTATACTATATTTCTCTGTAAATAATTGATTGAAAGTAATATATATTTTCAATTCTTATCTAATTTTCTTACAGTAAGAGAAATAAATTTCAATCGATTGATAAACCCATTGATAGAATGAAATGATTTATTATTAAACAAAATCAGAATCAATAGAAAAACAAGAAATTTCAGGCAAATATTTCTTCACATAAGGAACTCAGTTCAGAGATGTTCAGAGGTTGGACCCAACAAAAAGAGTTCAATCAATAAATAATAATTTACTAAATGAATGGATGAATTCAATTAAACTAATTGGCAGCACAAAAAATGAGAAAGGGAAAGCAAAATTTTGTTTGTCTTTCTGTGTTATGTATTATATTTCAAAGTCTATTTACTAGTTGTTTGACATAAAATTCTTGTTCTTTTATTCTTTTTCGACACAAGAATAAGACACTGACAGCCAGATATTTGCTGAAAAAACAACAAGACTAATTCATTAACTGATTTATTGTGATGAGCACCAAGTATTTAGTGCTGACATTCAGATCAAATCCATTGATTTATCCAAAGCGACAACTGTTCCGACACTCAGACAGAAAAAAAAGAGAAATTCAATACAAAGAAGAGACTGAGATCTTAGTTCAAACAAATGGAGACAAAAAACTTAATAAATCAGAAACTCATTGGAAGACAAACTAAAATCTGAACTCAATTTTGTTAATTGAAAAAAATCTGTTCATTAATTTCTATAAAAGGATTGAATGCATTAATCGAGGAAAACCTTATGTCCATAAAAATCAAATCCATATTAACTGAATGTTGCCTTTTTTAACAACTAATTTATAGTCAGTCCGAGTGCTGAGTAGTAGTGAGAACTACAGTATAAAACGCACAGTAATAAGGGACAGAATATCTCATTAATGTTCACTGATGTGAACAGACAGAGGAAAGGCATCTGAAAACAAAAAAAAAACTTAGCGAACAAATAATAGCCAAACACAATGTTTAAGTATTTAGTTGTAGATTAAAGACAGGAGGAGTAAAATAAAAGGACAGCACATCTCCTGAGTTGTGAAGGAATAGAAATGAGTCCGAAAATTGAGTGCAAAACAGTCTCTACTGTTGTTTTAGAGATGAGCTCATACTTCAGATCTTTGCGTTTGGAATCAGACTTGTATTTCAGAACAGAATAGTTTCCACTAATAATTTTCGTGTCCTTTCTGTTTATGTAATGCTATTTCTCTGCTCTTGTTATAAATGGGGATCACTTTCTCAATGTTCTAATGGCTCGCGGAATGGTTTTTCTCACACTTTGTTTGTATGTATTGTTTGGGTTCTCTTGTTTGCCATCAATTGTTATATAAATTACATTTCATTGCAATTATTTCAATGCAATTCTAGGATTTAACTAATAATTGGCTCACATCTCAAACAATTATTATTAACAAAACAAGCAAGAACAAAATATTCATGTTTTTTTTCGAGAAACAATTCGAGAGGAAGGAGAGGGAGAGAGAGAGAGAGAGAAATGTCTGAACGGAAATGATGTGAACAAAAATATAAGTCAAGTATTGATTATTAGGAGAAGTGTATGAAAAAATATTGAAGTCCTGAAAAATATATGAAATAATAGACATATAGTCAGGACATCTGCCAAAACATATTTTGATTGATTGTATGAAACGATATTTTTTTGTTGCTTTTCTTATATTGCAATTCGTATGGAAACCATTGCAATGACAGAGAAAACCAAACGAAAATTTCTGTCCTTTTTTTGGAGATACAGTGAAAAAACTAAAGAAATTTCAGGTGTTTTTTGTACTTCAATTGAATCAATGGTAGTGTTGGGTGCGGTCTGTCCTCCAGTCTATCAAAAGAGACCGAAGTCTAATTTGCAATCATATCATTCGGTGAACTATAACCACAAGACTTGGTCTGAAGACTTTTTTCCTTTTACTTCTTCTAAATTAATATTCGGAATAAAATTTTAATTAATTTTTTGTTTATTTTTGTTTCTTTTGAAATGTCTGTCGAAAAGAACATAGCGTTGAAAGTATTTTTCAAATTTTCTCTTAAGTGAAAGATAAGTCTTTTCTGATAAGAGATTTATTTTTGTTGGAAAATCTTCGGTTACCATAAATGTGAAAACATTCTTCACTTTCTTCGTCGTTTCATATTTAGTTATCAAGATCAAACAAAGATGAATAAGAAATATAATTTTCTAATTTATTATATCCATAAGTGTCAGATTAGAACAAAAATGTTTTAATTTAGTTTTTCTTTCGTTTATTAAAACGGCTAAAAACAAGCAAACAATAAATTGCAATTCCAGTTTTGTAAGTTTATTTAGCTTCTAGGTAATAGAAAGAATTTTTCGAATCAGCAAGCAGGTTTAATGGATTTTAAATTAATTAATTTTCAGCAATTTTTTAAATATTTTCTTATTTTTTCAAGATTAAAAATATTTAACTCAAGGGGATGCTTTTTAGATGCATAGAAAAATTATATACTCTTGCTTTTCTTGAAAACCTGGATTTAAAAATATATTTCATTTGAAATATAAGCCTAACATAAATAGAAATATATTTTTGTCTCCACTTTGAGTTCAAATTCTCATATCTTTCACATATCAATGGCTGGAAAGACAAGTCATTAATCAAATATATTCATCGAATTTATTAAATTTGACAAAAAATTGTCTTAACGTGTTTTGAAAGGGAAACAGGCGTTCAGTTCAATACAGGTTTGCAAAAATTGGCTCCAATGGAGGGAAAGACTGTCAGACCAGGAGCTCAAAAATATTTGATGTCATTCTCTAAAAATAGTTAATCAATCAAATTGTGTTATAAATGTGTTATAGTTTTAGCTGAAAAATTTAATATTCTTCTTATTTAATTTCTTATCATCGCTCGGCATCGATGGCACTGCCATTAGTGCTAGTGATATATAGTATGGTCCTCTTCTCCCTTGAGGTCTACTCTAATGTGACAAGAATCAGGGACAATTTGAGACGTCCATTGAGAAACATTTTTCCTGTCAATGAACATTAATTTTGTTGGCAAACAGAGTGCTGTTCAGGGTTGGGCACCACTTTTCCGACCATCCCTATTGACAATCAATTGTTACTTTGATTGAAATATTTGGAGTATCTGGCAAATTTTTTACTCTATTGTTTGGTCTAGTTCCTAGATTTCTATCTAATTATCTACTTGTTTAGTTTGAGGTATACTGAACTTTTCAACAAGTTCCAAATTAATTGATTAATTATTTCCCTAAGAAATTATTATAGATTATTGTTCTTAATTTTCGGTAATTATTGTTATCATTCTATTATTCTGTGCAAAATTGATCGTAATTTCTATGGCCTAACCTGTATTCTGTGCTACGATAGGGGAACAGCAAAACAATGAGGGAATGACTGATTGAAAAGTCAAAACAAAAATTCAAACCCAATAACAATAAGTATTACTGTTTTCTATCAAACAAAAAATAATAATTAATTGGCTTTTGATGAAAGTTAAGAAAAAAGCTTTGATCACTAATTATGATTAATTGTAGTCAAAGACAGTAGTTTAAGCTTGGTGCCTTTTCCAAAAACTATTCAATCATTTGTTCAGTTAATTTTAAAATAAATTCCGGTTTAAAATGAAAAATATTTGTCTATAATTAGTTAGCAATTAATTAGAAACCAATTAATCATTTTATTCGTTGATTTGTCATCGAAATCCTTTTTGGAATGAAAATTGAAAATCAGTTCTGAAATGAGTTCTGAAATTTGTGCTAACAATAGGTTCTTAGCAAAAGGTTTTCCCTAGAATCTGATTTTCAAAGTTATGTTCAAGAAAAGGAAAACTTATTTTTTTTGCTCCAAAGTATTGATTATTCATTTGGTTGATGTTAAGGGATGGTTTGATGGTGTGATGTGCTATAGCCCTGTGCCTTCTTCTACCAGTCCATATCATATCATTGAATGTGCTATAATAGGAGCAGAAAATTGAGGTTTTGTTAACAACACATTATATGAGAAGTTCTTCTTTTATTCTTCATTTTCAAGCGTTGAATGGCGTCTAATCTCTAATGTATTTTAGAGGAGAGTTTTTGGGAAGACTTCTCTTTTCAGACATTTTTCTTCTCAAATATAATAAAAAAATTGTTTACAC
Source organism: Euzetes globulus (assembly GCA_034695525.1). Lineage (NCBI taxonomy): Eukaryota > Metazoa > Arthropoda > Arachnida > Sarcoptiformes > Euzetidae > Euzetes > Euzetes globulus. Next base: position 6,996 of record JAQIWP010001295.1, read on the forward strand.
CTATTCTTGTACTCAATCTTCATATTATCATCAAATTTGATGGTAAATGAAAAGAAAAGGCAATACCTCTGACGCTGGTATTGTTGGACAGAGCGGTTGGCGGTTTTTCGTTACCGGCCCCCATATTATTGCAATTGAGAACAACACACGCTCTCTTTGTACTGAGCATACCAGTGCTCTGTTCTCTTGTGCTGCTAGATCCTATGATTGATTGCCCGGTGCTGAGGTCAACACTTTTCACTCATACACACAAGCAATCGCCCGGTGCTCGAAAAAATTAGTTGTATTCGATAGATAGCAAAGGGATATTAAGCGACATAAGAAACAGAGTGAACGGGTGGAGAAGCCTTTTTGATGAAAGACTTGGTTAGAAGAAGAACAGAATTAAAGTGTTTTTCAAAACACATTGACTTTTTTCATATAACCCAAACCAATCAGCCATTCCATTATCATTGATGGTCGGCCCCCTCCTCTTTTGCCGGTGCTTTTCCGCATATTCAACCAAAAAGAAATTATTTAATGAAAAAATTGATATTCACTGCTCTCTTGGCGTTTATAATGAATTTCTCTCTCATTTTAAGCACAGAATAACTATTGTATGCCCTTAGGCACAATATTATTGAAATATGATTTTTTTGTACCAGAATGAATATCTTCGCCATAGATTTCTTATTAATATTCGCTATACTCTTGTTTTTTAATGCATTTTTATTTTCTAATTTATTTTTGTTCTTTATTTTTCGACTCTTCTCTTCACTTGGATATTAAAGATTAGTAATAAATTGATTTAGGTTCTTTTTTTAACTGACACTTAATTACCAGTTTTGATTTATACAATCTTTTTTTTAACCAGCTAATAATGACCGGGTTGAATTTATCAATTTCAAAATACTGGAAAACTGGCATTTTTTACAATTTTATTGATTGCTTGCGTCGACTATTATATGCGTCAAATGTTTTGCTAAATATTAACTGATTTTTTTTTGTCGAAATGAGAACATATTTCACAGCAATTGCAATCACAATATGTTCTTTCAACTAATTTATGAATTAATTCATTCAAAATGATATATAATATAATAAAAATAATAATAAAATGCTATTTAAATGAAATATTATATTAATAACTAAAATAACTAATCCTTAGCTGTAAAGTAATAAATATATTTTTGCACTGAAAACGCCTTTTCTTTGCGACATAAACTTGGTAAGAGGCAAAAAAGTCAAATATTTTGCCCTTATATCTAACAAAAATACATATATATATTGGATTTACTTTCATTAGGATACTTATAAATCATTTTTGTTGGCTATATTTACTGTCCCCTTAAGTACAGGAAAACCCCTCTTTTATGGACTATTGACTGGTAATCCTTTTAGATTTTAACGATTGATAACTGCATTAACACTTTTTTATTGATTATTTATTTTTCATATTTAGTTAATTAAATAAGAATTCGTGTAATTATAGACAGAATTATATAACTTTTTGTCGTCTATTCCCATACGAAACGGTTGGGAAATAAAAAATTTTGTTGTGTTTACTCTGATATTAAATATTTTTATGACTTTTATTGAGTTTTATGATTGAAAAATAATTTATAACTACTGTTAACACTATTTGTTACACATTTTTATTACATGAGAGGACAGGACAGGACTTCAACTCTGTTTATGAAACAATAAAATTATTTGTAATACAAAAATAAACTAATATTTATTACACTTGAGATTAGAAGACAAAAACTAAGCGTTGTTTTCTTTCTCCTTAGTTCTGACTGTAGAGGAATGAGTTTTGAATTTTACATTGCTCATTTTTTTTCTCCTCAGAAGGATAGGTTTTTTTTGTTATATTTTGTTGATTTTTTTCTTAAAAAGTGAAGTATTTTTTAAACAAAATATGACTGGAGTCAAGACATGCAAAGAATTTGATCCCATTTAGGACCTGCTGTGGTGTCAGTTCATATGAATGGTTAAGTCGTTTATATTTTATGATTTTTGTCATTTAATATCAGAATTTATTTATTAAAGAATATTCAGCTTTTGAGCCGAAAAAATATATATTTTTGTTCGTATAATATATTATATGAATTGCTGTGAAAGTTGTTCTGATATTAAAAACAATTTTTCATTTCTTCATAACTCGTCTGTGGAGTGGATTTCGCATAATTCGTATGCAAAGAATGAATTGTAAGGAAAGCTCAGATCAAACAGTCATTGAAAACTGTGTTTTTGAACTGAATGTTTGCCTGCAATATAAGTGCAAAATAATATTTTATCCGAAAAGTTGAGAATAAAAAAAATATTCCCTCTTTTTCTCTCCTTTTCCTTCAAAGCAATAACTTTGAAATGACATAAATATTTGGATTATATCTAACTCTCATATATTTATATATAAATACATTCATTTATATTTCAGAATTATTTTCTGATTTCATTTGGATTTCATTTTTTTTTGAGTCAAACCATATATTCTCTCTCATAAAGTGTATCTCCAGACTGGGATCACTAAGGGAAGGGTAAAGACACTAAAATATCATTTACAAACTAAAATTACTAAGATATCTACTTCAATTTGAAAACTTTCTGTATTTGTATGTGATGAAAACTGGATACTACTTTAGTTAAGCAAGCTTAAATATATTTTTTGCAATCTAAATTTGCTAGAACCTGACTACCCCTAACAAAGTGCTTCATTCGGCTCTTCAAATAACCAAATATCTTCTTAAGTCGAATATTATTTTTTTGCACATATTTTTCTACTTGGCTTCCATTTGCTGTCATATATTTGATAAAAGTTTTTTTCAATAAAGTGACAGAAAGATTGTTGTGTTTACACGAGAGTCAAGTACTTCAATATTACGTTTTTTGTCACTTATTATGAATGTTTAGTTTATTTTCACATCATTTTCATAAAAGTTCTTTTGCTTGTAATTTCGCTTTCATAATGAGGGTATATAGTTTCGTGTGTCTGTCTGTTTGTGTGTGTGAGGGTTGAAGAAATTCGTGATTTAAACAGTCATTATTCAAAACTAATTGTGATTTTATCTGAAGATAAGTTTCTCATCGTTTCTTCTAATGATTAATCTTTTTATGTGAATCAATGAATAAATTTATTTTTTATTTTTATTTTTTTTTTCATTAGACTATTCTCCTGGAAGTCATTCCTTAAATATTTTAATATTTTTTCTGCCCATTAGGCAGAATAGTGTATTTCGACCCAGACAAATATTTCCCAAAAAATGAGCTCTGTAACCCCATAGAATTAATTGAATGGCCGGAATTTTAGTATTCCATTTCTGGCAAGTTTAAATAATTAGTAATTATTTTCAATATAAATGATTATTAATCTTCTAATGTAATCCAAATCTTGTTTAATGAGAAATGTGTTAAACAAGTTGCTCGGAAAAAAATGCTGACACAGAAATAAATTGCCCTTAAATTAAATATAAATTATACGCAAGGATTTTTTTCGTTTAATTTTTTGACACAAGTCTAACAAAAAATTCCAATCTTTTAAGGTAATATTTAAAATAAAATATGGAAAATAATTCGCACTTTACTTATAACAATTTCATTAATCAAATGCTAACTATTATTATATAATGATAATGACAGGGATGGCAATGGGGGAGTGGATGAGCTTTTTCACCTTTAGTTAGTAAAAGTATCGCAAAATATTCTACCTTGTTCAATTTATTCAAAGCTATTATACTTCGCTTTGCCTAAATATCAATCAATAGAAGTTGAATGAAAAATGTATTTCAATAATTGCTTTCAATTAAATATAGTATCAAAAGTCTCACATTTGGGAGGGAGGGGAGAGGAAGGGAGAGAGAGAGGGAAAGGGGGAGGGAGAGGAAAGAAGGAGTTATAATAAATGATAATTTTTTGCTATAAAATAATTAATCAAACTTTTTAAGAAATGTCAGTCCTCTAGATCATTAACAAAGAGAGAGAATTATTCTATGCAGAAATTGAATTTCAGCTTGCTTAATTTTAATATTGATGATATATAATGGATCTGAAAGTGTTATAATAGAAATAAAAAATTATTATTCTTCAGAACCCCTTTTGTTATGTGAAGAGCCGATCAAATGATTAATTTGTTTCTGATTCCGGAGTTTTTCGATTAAAATGTTTGTTAGACACAAATAATAAAAAGTTCATCACTGGGTGTGAACTGAACAGATATCACAGGAATGTATGAGTTGAGTGAGAAAAGAGAGGTTTCACTGGTATTAGAACCAGAAAAGCAGTATTTCTTACTTTTTTCGTCTCTTATCTGAATTTGCAATCTTTCACTCCATTCGTGTATATATATACAGATCTAATCGGAAGACTTCTTCGTCTCTTCTGCATTACGTATAATGTTTTATGCTGTTGTGTCAACCAATATATAATCTATTAAAATTTATATTAGATTTGTTGCTGGTTATTTGTTTGTCTATGTTTTCCAGTCGACTGATAATTATTTCTGATTCAAACCAATCGATTTTAATGATAAAAATCACAAAACCAGAGGTTATTCTGATTTTGTTTAATCAAATAATTTCTATTTGAATGAATCAGTGGTTTTTGAACTTAGCTTCTTCATAATTGGATTTGAGATCCTGGATCACTAGGGTTTATAAAAGATTCTTGCTGATTGAGCTCAGAATATCATCTATTCAATTTGGTACTTGTTGAAAATTCTAATCTAAAAGTAATATTTTGGGAAATTCTGGCTTTTGAGGGATGGGTTTCGATTAAGACTTATAGTGGTTTGACCCTGGAATTGAGTTTCACCCTTATCATTTGATTTTCTTTTCAAACTTTTGTGATTTCAAACAGAATTTTTTCAAAAGACTTCAAAGAGAAATACTCTTCTTTTCAAATGATAAGTAATGATGAGATTTTTCGGTACTTTTTTCACTGTTTATTTCCACTTAAAGCTCACACTCTTTTCCAACTGATGTGGGAATCAATGGTTTTATATTTAATTTTTGTGTGCCTTTCACGCAATCTGCACAGAACAACGAAAAGCGCACAGATATCGGATGTTCCACAGATTTGGTGCTTTTTCATTGATTGATAGTCTAAGAGATACGAAGACTTATGAGAAAAATATTGTCTTTTTATGGCTTTAAAAATATTCCATTTGACTATTGATCGACAAAAAAATGGCTTTTTCTCCGAAGTCGCACCAAAACGTGTGAATCAATTGATTATTGGGTTTGGTATTTGGGTTTTGGTTATAGTTTCGGTCAATTGTGTGGTTTAGTATCGATTTGAATGGAACTTGGAATTAAATTATGGGAAAATACTTCTCCAATGATTATAAACATTATATTTGATCAATGATTTGGAGATTTGATTTCGAATACGATTTAAATTAGAGTTACTTTAGAAGAAAAACAAAAAATATGTGGGAATACTCTGGTTTTGATTATTTTTTCTGAGGGGACCGGCCTTTCATTCTGAGCTAATGTTTTTTTTATTTGAAAGTCTTTTTTTTGAGCCTAAAAGAAAATTTTAGAAAAACGTTTGAATTAGTATTCATTTGAAGAAAGCGAATATTGTTCTGAATTTTTGATCATTTTTTGCTAAAAATGTTTTGAAGATTTAAGTTCAGAGAACTTTTGATTTTGAAATCAAAAGTTCTCCGTTTATTTTGATTGATATTTTTAAAGTGAAATTCAAACCCAGTCCCGGAATCTCGTCAATTGTTAGCCATTTATTTGTCTGGAAAAACAAAATCATAATTCAGATAAAATATTTAAATTCAAGTGAAGACTAGAGCATAAAAATTCGTATTTGTCTTCAGATGGGATCAATTTCTTCTTAGTTTTCGTTTACAAGAATTTAATCTATAATTACTGTTAGTTATTCTGAGCGATCGATGATATGGTGTGTCAAATACAAGTCAAACATCAAACATAATAATTGCTATGCATTTCCTGCACTAATAAAATGTAGTTTCATTTCTTCAGTCGTAAACATCGTATTTGCTATTTGTCTCAATTTGGATCATCAGAAATCCTAAACTTGGATATAGAATCATCGAAAATCAATTGCAAGAACATTTTATGAAAGCTCATTAAAGATAGACAGGTTTAGTGCACAGATATTATCGTCAGAATAGAAGAGATAATAAAAACTTTTCAAAAAAGACTATTATTATTAATATTATTATATAATGTTTTTCATCTATTCTATAATTTTTTGATATCCATTGTAATCGACCATAGCTTTCGGTTTTTATCTTATTTTTTGTGCTCGAATAGTATGACTCAGTGCTACCAGTGTTTTCAAGTATATATTTTTCATTCTCTCCTATCTGTGTTCCCCCTCCCTGTGCTCTGGTGAACAGTGAACTCGAGAACTGTTTATACATTTGACTCTCGCTTTTTAGTCGATATGGTTTAACAAAAATTTTTATGCATTGATTCGCAAAAGTTATTTGAACCTAAGATTTAAAATTTTTTACGGCTCAGCACCAGAAGTGATGCGCTTCTTATTGGAGCCACTGCTCAGTCACATCCACTATCTGGCAGTCTTTTCTCCTCTACTAGTCTTTATGCCAACCCCTCTCCCTCTGCAACAATGTACAGTAGGAGCCATTTATAAGTGATATATCATTTACAATAACTTTGGAAATATTTTTAGATTTGTATATATTTTGTTCTAAATTTTTTTCTTCTGACTCTTATATAATGTATTGAAAAGTTTCTCTTCTCTGAGCTCTCAGTCTATTAGAAAACAATTCGAAAGCAATTTATCATAACTTCTAAGATGAGAGTAAAAAATCGGAAAACTATTTGTCAATTCAAACAATATTGAGATTAATGGCCAAATTTTTGCCTGTCTTTCAACTATCGAAAAATATTATCAATTATTTTGGAAAATGAGATTACTTTTGACTTTAAAATATCGAGTTTTGACTGTAGACTGATTTTTCCAATCTTTTTCTCGAGTCTAGCATTTAATGAGCGAAATAATAAGTGACTAAACGCTCCTATGATTTAATAACTATTATTCGCTTTTTTTCATATACTAATTGAAATAAAGAGAAGAAATGTTAATAAAAATTTCACTTTTGATTCAAAGTTTAGATAAAAGCATTTTTGTATATAAATCCATTGATTGGAACAGATCTATGCGACCCCTTGGCAGCCGATGTGAGCAAGGTGTAACTAATTTAAAAATATCCATTCGTAATATAAGCTTGAACAAATTTAAATTTAATTGAAAAATGAAATTGCTTGAATTTTTTTCATGTTTACTGAAAGCATTTTCTTTGTGATAGAATTTAGCATGCTTAATTTTTTGAGTGAAAAATTTGATTTCCTGGCTATCATTTTGGTTGGTTTTAAAAGATTTTCTGTCGGAATTCGATATTAGTTTCGGTGCTTTTGTTTTGCTATCATTTTTGAGTCTTTTTTCTTTTAGCTTTTGTTTAGCAGATGTTATACTCTTATTGTATAATAGAGTGAATAGTAATCAAAAGTGACATTTGATGCCGACTTCTGATCGAATGATTCGCTAATTTGAAGACATGATGTCATTTGGAAATTGATATTATTATAGGGACAGACAGGACTTAACCTTATTTTGTGCTCCAATACTACTATCTAATGGAATAAAATGGGTATTTTTCTTCTTGTTTTGGAGATGAAGACCGAAGTTTTCAGACAAAGAATTGACTTAAACCTAATTTTGTGTTTTGCTGTTTGTCTACACATAAGTAAAGATGCTTTTTATCTCATTTTCGTCAGAAATAGTACTTTTCTCAACCGATAGCCCCGACTATGGCCTCGGGCTATGCCATAAGAGCTTCACAAACACTAGAAAATAAAATAAAAAAGTTTTTCTGCCATTTTTGGGCTTATTTTTAGCAAAACCTTTACTGAAATATATTTATTTCTATTTGTAGAAGACTTTTGAGACTTACATTCGGTGTCCGTATGTTATGTAATAAACTTAATGTTTGTTTACTTTTATCTAAAATTCTTTTCCTCTTTTCTTCAGATAATTCTTTGCAAAAAGTTGTGTTGAAATGTGTTTTGCTTTGCGTTTTATATCAATTTCAATGATATATTTATCAGGTTTTGGAATTTGATTTGAAATATTTTAGAGTTTAAAGAATTTTTGGCCCAAAAGATATTTTTAAATGAAATTTTTGTTTTAATTTTTTTGTTTGAAATGTTGAGTTAAAAATGTTTACCGACTTTACAGAGATTTATAACATCTGTTATGAAAACTACTGATTGAAGTCAAAGATAAACTATTTTATCAACTTTTTTATTGAATAAATGATAAATTTCCTGAAATTAATTTTTTTCTTCTCATTAATTAATCATTTTATTCCTAAGTTTTTATTTTTTGTCAAACAATTGATTAATTTTGAAGAAAATATTTCTTCAAATGACGCCATCAATCAAAATCAAATTATAAACTAGACAAAAATTGAAAATATCCAACATAGAGTCCAACTCTAAGCTATGCAATCAATTATAAAACAATCAACAGTTCTGTTAAACACTGTATTTCTTTTAATGATAGGTCTAATCATTGAATTGAACTAATTTTCGGTAAAAATTTGTTTTTAATTATATTTTAAAAAGCAAACCAAAAACCTTTAATAACTGTTTTGTTTGTTTTAAGACCTTTTGAATCGGAATTTAAATAACGGACTTTAAAAATGAATAATAATTATGTAATCAGTCATAAAATTATGAGTTAAATAAGCGATTGCTTTGAAAAAAGAGACTAAAAATAAAATTTTTAAATTTAATAATACGAATGAAATTAAGTATTTTTTCAATCTTTTTCTTGTATTCACTATAATTCTGGCGATGATTGAAAAGTTAGGAAAAGATTCTTATTTTTCAATTATCTATTCATAAATCCATTTCTTCTTTTTATATTCACGTTTCGCATATAACACACAGAGTTTATACAGGTATATTTAGGTACCTGTTCAATTTTCAATGCTTTTTTG
>JAQIWP010001296.1:0-15974 GCA_034695525.1 Euzetes globulus
CAAAATATGGTTTGTCTGTGATGAGCGGTTTAGAAGATATAGAGGTCAAAACTTGTAATATTTTCAAAGATTTCTACAAATATTTTTAGAAATTAACAATTTTCTGAGCATTTTTTATAAATTTATGTTTCGGAGAATACTTGAAATTCATTTTAAAATAAAATTTGATGTTTAATTTGATGTTAATTAGTTGAATTTGATAAAAATAGTTTAAGATAAGCTAGAATATTTCAGGATAGATAAGGATAGTTAAGGATAAGTTAGGATAGTTTAGGATAGGTTAGGATAGGTTAGGATATGTTAGGATAAGTTAGGTTAGGTTAATTTAGGTTAGGTTAGTTTGGCTTGTCTAGGTTAGGTTAGGTTAGGTTAGGTTAGGTTAGGTTTGGTTAAGATATTTTGCTTTTACTTCGCCAATTTTCATAGTAAAAAGATTAAATTTCCAAATTTTTAGAACTTTTTACAATTTGTCACAGACAACTCAAACTTCATATATATACTCTTCTCATCTTCCCGATCACAACCATATATGACACGCCCCCTTTGGGCGTGGCCCATATACTAAAGCGGCGCCCAAGACTATTGAAATACCATTGGCAGCAATTTTCGGTGAAATTTTAAATGTATTGAAATTGACTTAGTATTGCGCGCAATCGTAAGTCAGGAAATTCGGTAATTATAATTGATTATGAACTTATTTTCTTAAAATATCCATAGATCATTTTATATTAGTGAAAAAATAATTTTTTTGCCATCAAATTGAATAAAATATTTTCTAAATTTCTTTAATTATCAATTTAAAATACATCATTTTGACACTTTTGCGCGTCAATTGTCATTAGCATAGCTTTATTTCGAATTGGGTTACGATTGCGATCGCTTCGATAAAGCGCACCCTGTGCAATTATCATTGCGTTACGATTGCGATCGCTTTGATAAAGCGTGCCCATTAAGCCCAAAATCCATGGGTTGTGACGTCAAAAACCATGTTTACTACCAATAGTAAATTAAATGCTGTTTCACTCTCTAACTCTGTTTTTGTTTTGATGCAAATTATAAACAAATATTTTAGTCATAATTTACGTTAAGTTTTTTGACACAAATTTTATTCAAATTGAAGTATAAAATATCGAATTTTTATTGACGTAAATAATGGTTTGAAGACTGAATAATAAATACATGTTTTAAGTAAACAAATCAATTGAAGACTTATTTAATCGATTCATTTGTTAATTGTTTGGTGTATTAACGTATACCAGATTCAGTGCAAATGTCTTCGAGTCAATTGTGGAAATTGGCATTAAAATCGCAATTCAATCAGGTTTCCCATCAGCAAAAGTTGATGCAAAATATAATCCGAATCAATCAAATGAAACAATTGAATAAAATGTATTACAATCAGCAAAGAGGACAATTGAAGAACATCTCGAAGACGATGAAGAATATGCTACCACTTTGGAGGTGCTTAAGAAGACGGGGGCGCTATTAATAGATGCCAATTGATTGTACTTTTATTGAGAATAAGTTTTACACAATTTTTTGTCAATTTTGCGAATAATTATATAATAATTGATTGATTTCCAGACAAAAGTCAAATTTTGTAGAAATATCGTTAAATCATAAAAAATTGATTCCTTAATAAATAATTAGAAAATGAGTGCATAACTGGTTTACATGTTGTGTGTCAGAGCTTTGATGTGATCCTGGATCTCACTGATTGTGCCGATCGGGAGCTGACATTTCTGTTATATAATCAGTTGTTAATTAAATAATCATTGTTTGAATTTTAAAACAAACCAAACAAACGAAGGCATTGGAACCGATTCCGTCTTCAAGTCGAATGAATTGTTCCGTCAATTCGGCCTTAGTTTTGGCCGAAATGGTCTTCAATAAAGTCTTTCTTCCGAACGCGACCTCTAATTCATCTTTGATTCCAAACAAAATCAGTTTATGAATGACTACTGAATTAATTGAAGGCTTTACCGATTCTTTTGGATTGAATCGTGAATTTAGAGTCCAATTGATTTAAGTTTTCTGAGCGTCTTTGCTGACCAATCAAATATCATTTATTGAGTCTCTCAATGATTCTATTCTGGGCCATACAAACCTTTGTGTGACGGGTGTCACTTATGTGAGACACAGCTATTCTTTTGCATTCAAAATAAATATTACAAAAAATACAATAGAATTTTGAGCCATCACTCGATTCGGTGGCTTTTATGCCCTCAAAGTATAGTTTTTGGTCCACTTTACTGGAGTTTGGACTTGTCTTTGATTTCTTATCTAATTTTTCATCGGTTTTGCAAATATTCGGATCTGAGATAATTGTTTCCGAGCTCTTGAAGTGATTATCCATTTCTTTCAGTGATTTGAAAGAAATATTGCATTTCTATAAAAACGAAAATATTTTAATTTCAAATCAATAGATATTTGGCGTCAAATACCGAACAGATGTATGCGTTTTGACCGAAACCATTCTTGAGTCTGATTCCATGGTTCAGATACTTTTGTTTGTCGTTGGGACTGATCTTCTTCAGTTGTTTCCTTCGTGCAATGGCTATCTGGACATCACCTGATAATTCTATTAGAGACAACTGATTTTAATATTTGTTTAGTAGAAACCTATGGCTTCGGAATCGATGGTGAAGAGTGCGTCCATTCCCTTCAAGTCGTCGCCAAACTTTTTCTATAAACCAAATATTAGTCTCAAACTGATCCGCATTTTTTCTGTTTAACCTTTAAATGAAAGTCACCGGAGCTGTGATCTGAAGCCAATTGAAGTCCATTAACAATGACATCACAGACATGACATTTGAAAACCTGAGGTTTCTTTGCTTTTTTCTTGTGTCGAATGCCTTCCAATTCCAGTTGTTTTACTTTCATTTCAAAGTCATTCAAATCATTTCTCGAACTGTTCTTTGTCTCACATTTATCTTCATTTGATTTCAAACGTGAATTGTCTTCACAGTGGATCAAGTCTGAGGACGAATTGGCGGAACTGTTGCTCAAAACAGTTGCCATTCGGTTCAAGTCCTGACAGGCCATCAATGAATCCAAAGCATCATTGATTGCAAATGGGTTTTGATGACTGGTTAAGTCGACCACTCTTTCCACATTCTCACCACACTTTCTGACGAAGATCTTATAGTTTGTGAATTTGTCATTCTTTGAACCCTCACAAAGACTCGATTTCAAACTGCTATCCGATTGGATGCAATCGTTTTTATCAATTATTTCAATGTCCGAGTCATGGTTTAGATGACATTCTTCGACCTCTTCGTCGTCAGAGTCGTTAACGAAGCGTTTGATTATCGTCCGCTTAAGACGAAGACATTTAACCATTTTTATCATTAAATGACAACTGAACCCAATTGGATGAATAAATCATAAAATGATTGAACGAATGGTTGAATAATTAAAACACTATTAAAACGTTTTAAAACATATTTTGAAGATCTGTTAAAAACTAAACGAAAAAACAGTTTTTACAAAAATGTTTCGATGTTTTGATACTATTTTGAGGCGTTATTTGTTTTAAAATTACATTCATTTTGTAAACAAATGGTTGTTTTGAGTTTCACATTGATTTCGAGGAAAATCCATTCAATTGATAATAATTTAGACATTAATTGATTGTCGTTAAGATGGCTAACAATTATATGACAGAGCAGTACATGACATCAATTCTACAACAATATCAGCAAAACAGTCCTCAGAAGACGAGCCCTCAAAATGTGTCACAAAATTTCAACCAATTCTATGAAAATGAGGAACAAAATCGAAGACAACTCAATGAATCCCTCTTCAAGAGTATTGACGACTCTTTTGAAAGACAATCGACTCAAATAAGTGCCGACAATACGAGAAGTAATTTGTTTTTATTGCAATTTAATGGCTTGAATTCTGTTTATTGTATTTCAGGTACTGATACACCCATTCGAGTCCAACAAATGGTCAGAAATCCGGTCATTACCAGCGACTCCTTCAGACCACCCAAACCCGTCATTCAACAGAATAGAAGACCAAATTTTGAGCCAATGAGAAACGGAAATATGAGGGCCCGTCAATCGGTTCGATCCCAATATTTCGGTCAATCAGTGCCTCAGACTCGGGTCAGGGCTCAGACATATAAGGCTAAAGTGATTGACTATTCCAATGGCATAATTGGTTTGTTGAACATCGAGTGAATCCATTGATATTCAAAAATTATATTTATTTAGAAAAGCCAAAAATGGCGGCAAATGCGATGGTGCAGAACTTAAGACCTGTTCCGGTACCGCCATCAGTGCTGACAGAACGCAATCCGTTGCTGAAGCCAATTAGGTTTCATAAAAGCACTGAAGTTTTGCATTCGACCATCCCTTCAAACCAAAAGCCAATCACTCAAAGATCTGTTCCACAAAGACCTGTTATAAAACCAATACTTAAAAATTGTGCTCAAAATCAATTGAAACCTGCATTGAGTGGTTTGGCTGCAAATAATTGTGGCGGAAGTCAGAAACTTTTTGCCAAACCAAAGGGCATTCCCGCAGTTTCACCGAAGCCAACACCAGAGAGGGACACATCACTCGAGGGCTATGAAAATGATGGCATTATCCGAACCGTTGATTTGGATAAGAATGAAATCTTTTATTGCTATTTCTGTAACACGTATTTAAAAAAAGTGGTGAAAGTGGAAAAGCACTGCAAACTTGATTTCCATAAAACTGTTCGTTCCTTTCACTCAACAAATATTGAGTTTTAAAAAATTGTTTATCTGTTTTTCAGAACATTTGCAAAACTATTGAAAATTCTTTGAGTAATCCACTGAACAAACGATTCATTTTGGATCAAATCACTCCCAATGAGACATTGGAATCAATAGGACTGACGGGTAAACCTTTTCATTGTTTACTTTATTCATTGATTTAGTGTTTGTCTGTTGTACTGACAGCTGAAACTGTTATTCGCATTGAATTGGATCGCATTCTTCCCGAAAACAAACATTTTTATTATATGAAGGGTATTCGTCTGAAGAATCCGGGCGGACCTGATGTCTACTATTGTCGAGTATGGCATTCATTATACAATTCTTTTAAATTGAAAATTTTAATGCTTTTAGTTTTGCGAGCAATCGATTCAATGTTTGGGTAATATTGAGAGCCATATATTCACTGAATCTCACGGCCAGAAAGAATTGCGGACTTCTTTTTCTGATTTCTTGTCACAAACAACAGAACCGATAATAGGACTGCAATACATCATTGAATATATGTCTCATGATTTGTTACAACCTCTTTATGAGTGCAGTCTTTGCCAGTCCTTAGAAGAGGCCTACAATATGTATCTTCACGTCTGTTCTTTCAGACATAGACTTAATCTTTTGGTTTGTTTTCAATTTAATATCAATTTAGATAAACATTTGAATTAATTTTTAAATTTTAGAAAAAATACAATCCGAATGAAGCAATTCTGGACACAATTAAGGAGTCTCCGCACGCCATCAAAGAGATCAGAAAAAGGATTAAAGATTTGTCTGAGACGGTGCCCATCGGAGCCATAATTAAACAAAGGAATGGTCCTAATTGGAAGAAATTGCAGGAACAGAAAGGAAAGAATTCTGATGTTGAAGTGATTGACATCACTGATGATGACGACAAGTCTTCTAATTTGAACAATATTTGTGCGATTAGTGTGTCTACTGATGAGGAGGCGGCCGACACAGCCCTTCTCATACAAGCACTCAAAGAGTCAGTTGTCAAATACTATTTGAGTAAAATTCCGGCTCAAATGAGACGAGTTCTTATCAATAAAGTCATGGACAACGAAGAGGTCATGGATTTAGATATAAATTTCTAAATTTAGTCTTTTATATGATGTATGAAAATATATAAGACTTACTTAAAACAAAATACTATCGCTTTATATCTGATCATATCATTAATTATACTTTTTTTAAATTCCAAATCAGATGAACAATATTTTGAGAGCCAGCCCTCAATCAGCGTTGATCTCAACAATTAATACCAATCCTTTGTTATTTGAATTAAGTTTTTGATTGTTTTAAAAATCGAAGATTTATTTTAATTAATATTTATTCAAAACATTTGTTTTCAATTATTATTTTGAAATGTATTTTGAATAAAAAGTTAATTTGCTTTAATAAATTTTGAAATAAATATTTTCAGTGCTTTTGATTTCCATTCATTGATTGAAGTTTTGTCATAACTTCTGAAAGAATGGACAAAACGTCGTCGAAGTTAGTGACGGGTCTTCCAGTAGTTGTTTTAATAGTATGTGTTGTTTTAGTGGTTGTGGTATGAACTTCGGGGTCGTTTATATAATTGGAAACATAGTTACTTATCTTAACTCTGACGGCATCTAATCGGCTGACAGTAGGGCTCATTCGGGTTGAGATGTTTGGCATAACTTCTATTCTTTCGATGACTTTTGTGATACGGACCAGAACTCGTACCAAAACTGAGCGAAACACTTGACTTTCCAAAAGTGTCGGTTCAACTTCGACTTCGGAAGCAAATTTTGAAAGTATTTGTACCAGTTGATCCAAAAGCCATTCAATTTCTACTTCAATTTGATGTCTAAAACTCTGTTCAGTTATCGGATTCGAAGAACTGAATTCATTATAATTTAATAAAACAATTACTAAAATTAAAAACTGAGAAAAACGAAGCATTTCTAACAGTATTTGACAATACAATCAATTTACAAAACTATCGATAAAAGAATGAATTAATCAATTTTTATACTAGCAAAGTCTAGTGAAACAATAATTCAGTTATTACTTCCGTATGCAATAGTTTAAACAATAATTGTGTCAATTTATATAACATCGAGGAATTCTATTTTAAAAAATGTTTCCCAAAGGTAAATAAAACATAATCTAGGATGTTTGTAACAGGATGGTACTTATTTCAAATTTAGATTTAATTCACCGATAACCATTGATAAACAATTGATTTTTACTGTATTATTAAATAGACCAAAAACAAGTTAAATTGTGATTTTGTCTGTTTTTTAGCTTGGGTCAACTTGTTCTTGGCATGAACCTAAATGATGATGAGAGACAGGTCAGTTTGACTCTCCTCGCTGAATCCAATGACTATTGGCAAAACCTTTAGACATTGTCCGTGTAATTGTGTATAATGTAAGTTACTCTTGTCAAGTAATACAGATTTTATTTTACAAAATACAAAAGCAAATACTGTTCGTAAATATTTATCCTCTTTTATAGTTCATATTTAATAAACAAATTGTACTAAATTTCAAGAATTTAATTGAATAAAATTTTGGAGGACAAGGTCATAACCATCAATATTTACTCAATTTACACTTTTATTAATATTCTCTGTTCCAAACTTTTCTAGAATCTAGATAATCTAACTTCAAAAAGGTTGTGAGATGGCACATTTTGTAAGTTTAAAAAATAATTTTACTTCATTTTAGAAAATTTATTTTAGTTAATTCTTTGGGCGTTTTCATTACTTGCCTTCACTTATGCCTCCTATGGAGGTGCAGGTGGAGGTGGATATGGAGGTATTGAGGAAGGCTATGGAGGAGGAGGATATGGAGGAGGCTATGGAGGAGGATATGGAGGAGGTTATGGAGGCATTGGTGGAATCGGAGGTTCTGGCATACTCTACACAAGTGGTTACCGAAGTAAATATTATGGCTCCAAATATATTAGTCCTGGATATGGAAGCTATGGTGGATTTAATGACTGCTATTATTTGAGAAATTCTGGTTACGGTTATGGAAAGTGATTCCAAACCAATTATATTCAGAATATGAGAATATATTCTCAATATTTCAATGTTTGCAATAAGAGAAAAGTGGTTCAAATATAATTCAATTCAATCAAACAAATTAAATACTCTTTTATTAATTTTACAAAATATTTTTTAAATAAAATTTATTCTTTATTAAATTGAATAGCTTTAAAAAATAGAGTTAATTTAATTTAATTACAGTCAACTACCTTTATAATGAAGTTGTTTGGTTTCGAGTTTTAGTTAATTATAATGGTAGGTTCATTATAATGAAAGTCTAAGAAAAATTTCAATTTATTCACTAATACATCAAATTAAGCAAAAAATCTGTAGTAAATGTTTCAGACTCAATAGAATTCTCAATATTATCAACTTTTTTGCATTCAATTAATCTCTGAATAAGTTTATTTAAATTTAAAAGAAAAATATCTGTAAATTGTGATTGGAATCCAAGGAATCTACTTATTAAGTTGTCTTTTCTTGTTATAAAATCTCGAAAGCATTAATCTATTCTTTATAATTCATTTCTTTGACTAATTTAATTTGAGACAATGCCTTAATTCGTCACTTTTATAATTTCAAAAATTATTTTGCTTAATTTAACTATAATGGAGTATATTTTGCATTGATTTCTTATAGTTTGGTTTCAGACTTTTGTTAATTATAACAATTTGTTAATACTATCAGTAGTTCATTATAACAGTAGTTCATAACATAGGTTTCTATACTTATGGTTTTTGGTTTCAAGACTTACTTAATTATAACGATTACTTTATTATAACAGTAGTTAATTATAATGGTAGTTGACTGTAATTAAATTTTAAAAATGAATTTACTTTTAATTATATAAAAATACTTCTTTTCCTTTATACCGGCATGCCGGACAATGTGAGATAATACGGTAATTTCTGATCTCGCTTATAAATCATTTATGCAAGTCAACATTGTTGACGATCATGTTGTATTTGTCAAAATATTAATTAATTATAATAAATTCTAAATGACTAAGGTAAATCAAATTTTATTTTTAATATTTATCAAGTTAAAAAAATCACGTTTTACAAATAGAAAAGTTTGTAATAATATTTGAATTTATTCAACAATCATTACTCTTCAATTTTATATTCACCAAGAACACTTTTGGACCCAATTTACTATCTTTAAAAGCACCCTGCTGTTTATATAATAAAACTGTCCGATCGATCGGTTTAACTGCAATTACTTCCAGTTTCTTGATTTAAATGAAAGGCCAGAATAAAGTATAAAAGCACTGAATAATAATAATATTTTTATTCTGATTCTCAATTAAAGTGGATTTTGCCTTCACTCCAGTGAACAGAATAATAGAATATGGATGTGTTGGTGGAAGTAATAAGCAAGCTATTCGTCTATTATGTTACTCTATCTAATGAGACTTTCTAGCTTGTTAACATTTTCGCTAATTTGCATGAAATTCTAATAATTTTTATTTCCTAAAATAAAACTAAAAATTAGCTTGATGTTCAATTTGTTATACTTTAATTTAAGTAAATGAACTGGAACACTTGGTTACTCTATTTTAAAGTGAATTTTGGGTTAAAAAAATCATTTACTGCTTCATAAACTTTGTAATGGATTTTCAGTGTATAAAAAATGGAAAGACTGTAAATAAATTTTGAATTTATTTTTATATTCTTGGTATTTTTTTTATCAGTTTCTACATTAGTGGTAAACGGCTATCAAGGTACATTTTTGATAAGATATTTCAATCAAGATAATATTTTGTATTGAATTCTTTAAAAATTATTTTAAATTTGAATGTTTAGACAAGATTTAAATGAATTTCAATCTGAGCAAGATTAATCACCTTGATAATATTCTACAGGAATAGAGTTCAGAAATGCTTAGATCTTGTCACCGGCTAATTATGAGCCTTTTCCTAGCATTTGTGATAAGAAAAGATTATTTTTTCTCCATTTATCAGCTTTTTAATCATTCTGTCAGCTTGTTTATTTGATTGATGATCCTGGTGTTTGCTTTTCAATATTTCAGCGCTAATTGGAAAAGGAAATATTTCATAACTTCAAACACATCTTTTATAAACAATTTATTTCGCCAGAAAAGGTTCTTTGAAAAAATAAACTTCAATTTTCAACTGAAAAGTGTCTTTCAAGTGATTTATAAAATCCATTTGAATTCAAGTGTAACTCAAATGTCATTCAAGACTTTCCCGGAATATATTTCCATTATATGAGAATAGATACCATTTTCCCTCTAATCTTCTTATGGATTGCCATTTATATCAGAGCTGTTTCAGAGCAGCGGCACTCTCTCTGTTTGACAGTCTGTCCCAAAAGGCACTCATAATTAATGCATTTTCCAGTTAAATGTCGGGAATATATTTAAAAGTTAATATAAATATACAAGAATTTCATTTGAATCATTTAAGCTGGTCAGTTCAAAAAATATTTTTAAAAATATAATTGATCTGGTTTATATAAATAATATTATTTAAATTATTTAAATTATATATCAAATGATTAAGTTCAAGATACAATAAAAAGGAAGTTTACCTGATTCTTATCATTAAGCAAAGTTCTAACGGAGGACAATGAAAATAAGGCAAAATACCTAATTTAATTTTATTTGATTCATCTTGCAAATTACAGTTTTAACCCATTTTTGTCCAATTTTAAAGATAATTTCAATCTAACAAATAATTTCAACAAATTCTCAATGACCAAGATAAGTCAAATTTTATTTTCAATATTTATCAAGCTAAAAAATCACGTTTTACAAATAGAAAAGTTTTTTGTTCTTACACATTTAATAATATATTTACCAATTATTGCATTCAAACACATTTTTTTGTTTTAATTCTATAATATTTTTTTCAAATACTTTTAAATAAATTAAATAAGTTATCGAGAATGTTCTTTTCAGGTAATATTTAAACTGAAATTGTGCTAGAACAATGAATGCCAAGAACAGTTTACGACATTATTACATTTTGTTTTAGAGACTAGGGATGGCCCTTAATGAATAGGCCCGAGTCGTATAAAGAGAAATCTTGGTAAAAACATTTAAATGGTCTTGATTAATTAAAAATTGTGACTGGCAAGTTTTAAGTTTTAGCTTAATCAAAAAGTTTAACTTGCTCGATTAAATTGCCAAAAGTAATCAAACAAAATGGCGGCAATTTAGCCGACTTATACAAAATGGCTGAAAATTTGGCACAAAGAAGAGCAAGGAAGAAATTCAATAGAGTATTTTGTAAATTTGCCCTATATCATAGAGGCTATTTAGGTGATACCCCTCTGGCCATCCCTGGTCTCCTCCAATTAATTTTATTAATACATTTAAAGGTTAGAAAAACTGAAATTATCCGGATAAAGGTGGTTAAGAATTATTAACTTTGGTCTTGTCTTTGTTATTAGACCTCCGGCTCTTCTCTCTGTTATGTCTGTCCTTCTGACTGACCTGTTGGCTGTTGTCGGCTGTCTGGCAGTTGTAGTCGCCGTTGTTTATAGCTTTGATGGCTTTCCTAAGCTGTGCCGACTTGTGCGGCCACTGCATTATAAATGTCACCGAATTGTCGCCATTCTGTTCGGTTTTGCCGATTATGAAGTACCGGCGTCTGGACAGTACAGCCTGGGTCTCATCTGCCGTCTGTTGGCCGAGCACACCGTCGATGACAGTCCTGTTGGCACTCAGCAGAATCGGTGCCCGCTGTTCTTCGATTGAGCCATGGATCAGCCGATAGTTTCTTACCCTGAGCTCAGGCTTCTGGCCATTTATGGGAAATATTCGGGCTTTCAGTACTATTCAACAATAAATATCCCAGTTAATTAATTGTAACGGCTCTTTAAATATACCTAAACAAGATCATGTTAGCTTTTCTATTAAAGTTAAACTTATTATTCAGCAAATGTAATAAAAGTATGATTGCTAATAATAATTAAAGTACCAAGATTGTCATAAATATGAAAAATAATTTTGTTACTTGATAATTGATAATATTGTTCGTTTTTTGATATAATCATTATTATACAGTCTAATTTCGATATTCCTATAATTTATAAGAGGCGCTTCTGATCTGCATAGCAAATTCTATTAAACCGAGCATAGACTTTATTCTGCATATGCATCACAAATTCTTTTAAACCGAGCATAGGCTGTATTCAAGTTTTATTTTGCTCGAAAATAAAAAGAAGCCTAATCATAATTACAAAAGTTTCTTTTCTTGTTTAATTTATGTGCGCAATTATGCTTGATCAAAATATATTGAATATTATAGCATATTTCAGCATATTATAATTTATTCATAAAATAATTAAGATCAAAATTGAACTTACTCCATTGGGACTGGCAAAAATTATTAATAATATCGTTGTAAAGTTGCCTTTGCTCCTTGCTCCACTTGCGGGCCGGACGTTCCGTGGTCTGCTGCCCGGCGTTCATTGCCTGATCCACTTGAGGCTCCTCTTTCATCCGGGTTTGAGAGTCCAGTTGAGAGGGACGCTGCAAGTGGCCTGGCTGCGGTTCATACACCGTTTCCTTGACAGGAGCAGGGTAGTTATCAGCTGCTGTCGGCGGTTCTATCGACTGATTGCGCCGCTGTTTTTTGCCACCATGTCCGCCTTTCTTATGGCCACCCTTTCTGTGCTTGTTATCCGTGTGCTGATTGCTGGTGATGGGCTTCTTGTCGGTTAGGGTCTGAACCGCTGGGGACGAGTGCTGTGCCTGAATGCACATGTCGTTATCGATGGGAAACTGGTCGCACTGGACGATCTTAGGCCAGGGATAGCCATAATTCAGCATGACGTGCTCGCAGGAAGTCTGCACCGACTGGCACAGGGAACGACAGGGAGGGATCGGGTGGTCCAGACACCTGATCCCATATTAAATGGATTAATAATTTTTCAGCATGCTCATTCTTAAATAAAACTTACACTGGACTGAACAGGGAGCATAGGAAAAGCTGCGTGTCCGGATGACAGTTCAACTGTGATAGGGGCACCCAACTGGCTGATTGTTGCGACACTTCCTTGAGCGTGTCATGATTCAGTAAGTTGGGCAGTCGCATCTTGGTGTAACCAATACCCTGGCATAGCGTCAAATTGGACGGTATTTCCACACAGACTGCATTATTCTGGGCATTCCTGATATTTTTAACAAGCAATTTTTTCAATTTAATATTTGATGGCAATCATAACAAAAAATAACACGATTATTCATAATCAATATTTATAACATGGTGTTATTCAAGTTGAATTTTTATAAATTACTAAAATATTAAAGTTTAGGGATATCTTTTTTTATTTTTCCTTGATACTTTTGAATTAATTTGGAAAAGTTTTTTAAAATTACCTGATCAATAAAAACTCTCTCCTCTCTCTCTCTCTCTCTCTCTCTCTCTCTAGGGAAAAGATTTTAGCATGCAAAAATGCAACCTCTATGCACATCCCTGTTTGACAATAAAATATTCAATGAATTAATTATTTATAAACCCAGGCACATTTTTATCGATTATCAGATAATAAATGTTGCATTCTTGTCGATTGCCTAGTATTTTAAAGGAATTCCTGTGTGTTTGTGCATTGATCATGGCAAAATTCTATTTGAATCGCCTGTTGTCATGGTGATTAAGACACTGAATTAATTTCTAAACAGATTTGTTTTCGATGAGTTTTTGGTAGCGATAACGCAAAGCAAACATTTAAGTTTTATCTGACAAAAAATGCTTATAAAATTGTGTCTGTTTACTGGCAGATAAATACTTGACAACCACAAATAGTCAGGATGAGATGTTCCTGCTAAGATCAGTATTTTTAAATAGTTCAGTGATTTCTTTTTCAAAAACTGTAATTAATAAATTTTAAAAGATTTTGATTTATCATGCAAAGATTACTCTATTTATTGGGTGTGAACACTTATTTTCATTTTAAACTAGCTAATTTCAATTTAGAAACAAATGAAAATTCTAAAAAAATAAGTGTCAAGATAAATTATTTTTTTAAACACGGATATAAAAAAATTAAAATTGTTCATTTAGTATCCAAGATAAAACTACCTAATATTATCTGCCTTATTAAACAAAACCGTACAAAACTATTACAGTCTTTGATTGAGTGCTGTCATTGTTATTATCTAAATCGATTTTGTTTAATCAAGCAAATTTTAATGTTTTTCAACTGGTGTACTTTAAAAATGATATTTGAAACAATTCAATCTTAATCTAGCTAGAAATAAAAATCTTAAAAATTCAATTTATAAGTATCTAGAACCTCTAAAATATTAATATTAGAAATTTCTAGACATTTTTAAAAATGTTAAAACAAATCTGGAAATAATTGAAGAAAATCTGTGAAAACCAAAATAATAATATGCTAAATTTAATTAGATAGTACTAACCAAACAAGATAAAACCAACCAAAGTCATTAACTTACTATTCTAATATTTATTTTTTAGAAACTGTAATTATTTGATAACAATAGAATTTGATTTATCAAGCAAATTTTATCAAGTTTCTATGGTCGTTTCACTTCATTATTCACAATTATTCAACTAGCTAATTATGACCTAGAACAATAAAAAGGATCTAGAAAATAATTTTAAATATATCTAGATAATTTTGAAGGTTAAAGGTGGAATTTGAATTTTTAAAAAATAGAGAGAGAGAGAGAGAGAGAGAGAGAAAGAGATACCAAACTAGTCCTAACTAAAATTAACTGGTACTTCAGATAAGGTGCAAGTAAACAATTACAGCCTGTTACACTTACTTCTGCCATTGAGGAGTGTCCTGGTTGCTATTTGAAGTCCAATGAAACGTACTTGCTTGGACATTATTAATTAATAAATCCGAAGACAACAAGAGCAAACAAATTGTTTCAATAGAAATAAGACAAAAGTGTTGGCAAAAGAAAGTCATTGCAGACAGTCGTTTAAGGACCAGAAGGAACGGCAAGTTTTTCTTAAAAATCTTCTGAAGAGAGAGGAGAGTCCTCTAACTATCTGCTTGTCGCTGTCTAAACGTCAAACAGGACTGTGTCTATGCCGTGTGTGTGTGTCTATGTGGCTGTGCACCAGTTTGTGCACTGCTCCTGGGCGCTACCCCTTTGGGTTGAGTTCAAAATCGAATTCGCTGATATAAATAGCTGATATTTCTTGCAAATAAATGAATGTTTCTCTCCCTTTCTCCTTTTTTTGCTAGTTTTTCTTTTCTTTGCCTTCACTTCACCAGCGATGATAAGATAGAGCACGAGTGATATTAACAAGAATATATTGGCGAATATTATTCACTGTCTATTAGTCACAACTGTTATTCCGTTCGCTTGTTATTAAACAAACTGCTGAATAGAAAATTTTGTGCCCCGATCAGTGGTGGCCAACGGGTGCTTAACACCTACCAGAAGTATTTCTGGTCTAAACAATTTATCAATCTTATTTTCGTTTAGTGGTGAGTAAAAAGAGAGTTCTAGCTTGACTTTTTTTTTGCTTGTTAAAATCAGCAAATATTTCTGGAAATTCCCGTTATTTTTGACCCTGTACCAAAAATCTGGGTCCTTTTTCTTATTTAAAAAAAAATGCTAAGAATTTCCATTGATTTAACTAAAAAATGCCGTTAATCTTCATCTAATTTTAATTTTAACTTACTCGATTTATTCTTAAGAATTTAAGAGATTACCCACTATTGTTGTCCAACCGTTGGCCACCCCTGTCGTGTGATTATAACATATCTTGCAGTTGAAGTGTATTTTTCAGCCAAATAGCTGTTTGAGTGACAGTTGAGACTCTGGGAGAGGACTTAGAATAATAGAGAATTGAAGTGAAAATTATTGAATGAAATGCTGGAGAATATCGTTCAGAGGATTCGTGTCGTGAAGAGTGAAAGCACAGCACAATATATATACACACACAGAATGACTCTGCCTTTGGCTCAACAACTGTTGCTCTGGTAGCTCAGGATAAAAATTCAAGAGTCTGTGAAAGTTAACACTCATTTTAAGGGTCTTTGGTTTTGATTCTCTTTATAACTGACTTTTACTAACTATGTGTCTGAGAGAGAGAGAGAGAGAGAGGGGGGAGGGAGAGGGAGGGAGGAAGGGAGAGAGAGGAAGAGAGAGAGGGAGGGAGAGAAAGAGGGAGGAAAGGAGGGAAAGAGAGAGAGAGATAGCGAGAGGGAGGGAGAGAGAGCGAGAGAGAGAGCGAGAGAGAGAGAGAGAGAG
>JAQIWP010001297.1:0-15970 GCA_034695525.1 Euzetes globulus
GAGAGAGAGAGAGAGAGAGAGAGAGAGAGACGCGTTTCCAGTAATGTCAAAAAGAAAACAGAAACTCATGCGAAAAGTTCTCAGTTCTCACAGTTGTCTCAAAGGTTGGTTCTAAGCAACAAATGCTGTTCAGAGTTTGGTAGAGCAATGGTTTAGCGATGTCTGTATCGGATCCGTCCGATTGATTCAAAGTAGCGCTAAATTAATCAATTTTAGAGATTAGAAGTGCGCTCACAACCAACTTTTCAAGTGGTATGAGATTATTCGTGTGCAACAAATAAGTGCTTCCAAACCATATTAACTGAATTTTCTTTTTCTATACTTATATTTTCAGAGTTAATACAAGTCTTAATGGCGAGACTCATAATTCTTCTTCTTCTCTGTCAAATACAAACATTTCAGAGCCATATCTATTCCGCCCATCTTTTAAGCTCTTTTTAATTACATGAAAATATATTCGTTTTTCAAAACAACTCCGAGTCATACGAATCCATGAAACTATTTTTATAATTTTTCCAAAAGTGCATTAAACCAAATTCGACTCAACTATCTATTCCATAATCTCTCTCCTTCCCTCCCTCCCTCCCTCCCCCTCTCTCTCCCTTGCCATCGATTCTAGACTTACAATTTCAGAGTTTGCAAGGATAATTTCAGAACACAAGTAGTCAATGAATTGTCCTAGTTGACATCAGCTAACATTTCAAAAGGAAATTGTCGGCTCAATAAAGCAATTTTTAATTTGACATAATTTTGAGGAATGTTTGCGATTATTATTTTCAATTAAAGCGAATAAATTATTAAAAATAAACTTTTAAACTTTGAATGCAATTATTTGAAGGAAAACAATAAGTTCTTGTGAATCATTTCATAATTTATTGTGTTTTATCCTTCTCGAAAATAATTGGCTTATTAATAAGAACAAGGATAAAACTGTGAAAACACAGAGGTCAATCAAAAACTCAAGTAATTACATAAATTTTAATCCAAAGCTTAGACTCCAGTATCTCTCAAATGTTTTATACTTATTTCACTAAATGTAACCAATTGTATAGAAAAGTATCCGTTTCGTAAAGATCTCGCAAAATAGTGTTCGATTCAGCAAATACTTTATCCAATGATTCACAAGTGAGTTACATCTCTAAAGTAGACTAACCTAGCACATCACTAGTCTTATAAATTGATTTCAACATTTTAAAATATTAAACTAGAAACTTTCGACTACAATGCTATTATACAGGCTTTCAAATTCAGAAATGATATATTAAATGTATGGTCTATTTTTCTAAAATAAAAATGATTTATGTTTTCTTAATAATAATATTAATTTAATAACAATTTTCGAAAATTTTAAATACATTAAAGCATAGGTTGTCAATTGTACACAAAAGTAGACTGGTCATATTTCCAGATCAACCTGGGAACATAAGATCCTTGTACTTATCGAAAAAAGTATCGAAAAATTAGATAGACAGAATTTTATTTTAAACATGTATTCAATAATTTATAAATATCAAATTGAAAAGTAATAATAAAAATTTTAGACTTGATCTAAAAAAATTGCTAATTATTACTACTAATTAGTAATAAGGCATATTTCTTAAAACCTTTATATAAAACAAGTTTTAAAAATATAAAAATTGTGTAGGCTCATCGAATTCAGAAATCAGTGGGCAAAATGTAAAATTCATTTAAATTTGAGATATTTTAAAGAAGATTAACTGATAATTTTCTTAGAATAGAAAGAATGAAATATAGCAGTAGTAAGATACAACAATTAATTGTTATTTAATATAATTGATATTTCAATCATACAATTTTATTTAGACTTTGCTGAAAACGGTCGATATCTATTACTAAATCGCAATTTGAGTATTTTATACATTTGAAGAAATAAACTATTTTTAAATAATAGGAATGTATTAAAAGCAGGGGTATGCAAGGTCTGTGACCCAAGGGGAATATAAGAAATTGATAATGACCGATTTTTAGACCAAAACCTAGGGGGACATAGGGATGAGATATTTTCCAAATGGCAGACCAAAAATCTGCCATTTTGTTCTTAAATACACTTATTTCTGGTAAATTGAAGCCTTAATTAACTTAATTAAGCCACGTTTAAGCTATTATTAAAGTAACATGGCTATATTTCTTAAAATAAGTGACAAAATGGCCAATTTTTTTGGCCGCCATTAAAAAAAATGGCCGCTTAGCGCGTCGGCCATTTTTCCCCAAGCCTGATAGAGGATCCCCTAGAGCCAATTTTCAAACTTAGGGGATATTTCAGAAAATCCCTCCTTGCACACCCCTGATTAAAAGTAAAGTCACATTCATTTTTTGTAAATACTTTTGTAAAGTAAACCAATTTTTAAAGCTATAATCAGTCACTATTGCAATAATAAATATTCTCAAAGAATGAGTGACTCTTATGTCTCGCTGTCTCTCCATTTGATTAATGACTGAAAGCAAGCATTAAACTATCATTTCTTACTGTTTGGTCATTTCTTAATTAAATGAATGGCATAAAAACTTTTTTCTCATTCTTTCAATATTTGAGAATCAGTGGTAAAAAAGGAAAATTATTTATTATTGATATCCTGTTAGCGAAGATCTTACTATTTTTCAAATATTAAACCAAATCAAGAATGTTATAAATATTAAGTAAAAAAATGTTTTTGAAGTTTCAATTTTTGAAAAATGAATTTTCAGAGTTCGGACTACAGTAGTGACTGTCAGAAGTCTCCAACAGAAATAAGAATTCAATTTCAAAAATCTTGTTTCTTAACTCAGTATTAGAATAATTCATTAATAAGAATTTAAAACTTGAAATTCCATTTTGTAGATGCTTTCAAATATGACATTCATTCGATAATAAGCTTGAACATTTAATTTATTGAAATTTATTTTAGACAAAACTAACATTGAAATACTTGAACAAAGGCCGGCATTAACTCAATTTTCACATTCAAAATAAATGCATAGACTTTTCGTTGCAATAAACACAACAAAAACGACTGTTTTAAAAATTGTTCAAATTAATTGAGCTACAATAAATCGAACTAGATATTAAAGATAAAAATGTATATTCGATATGGCAATTAATTAGAGCATATAGAATATCTTGAATTACTAATTTTGAAATCAGAAAATTATTCAGTCATTGAGAGTATTGATTACTAATAATATTGATTATAAAAGATAGAAAACTTTAAAAATTCTAGGATTTTCTCAAAGGAGTATTACTAAAACAAGACTTTTAGAACTTTCTAACTGACTTTTAAAACGCGTGCACCCCTTTCAAAAAATTCGACCATGCGAAACGCAGCGGCCATTTTCGCTCTATTTTGTAGAATTTAAGGAAAAAATTGCAGAAATCAAACTTATTTAAATAGAAAATAGTCTCTAATGCCAGTAGGCCATTTTATTCATTTTGACAAAAACTCCAGTTTGCTGAAGACCAGGAATGTTCAGGGAGATTTCATCAATGATAGGTCCGAGGTTTGCTGATTTATCCCTTAGATTCGAAAAAATTGACTCATGAAAACATATACAGTGAACGTATTGCCATTTTCAGCAATGATGGACAAATAATTCACCATTGTCGGTTTTAAAGAATTTAAACTCATAACTTGATATGTTAGCTTAATTATGGCCTAATTTAGCTAACTAATTCCTAAAATTTACCGGAAATGAGCGTATTTAAAAACAAAATGGGCGTTTCCGATCGCCATTTCAGTCCATTATTTTTTAAATATCTCCTCCCTATATTCCCCCTAGGTTTTGGCCCGAAAAATGAGTCACTATCCCTCCTAGGGCCACGTACTTTGCACATCCCTGCTGAAGATTGATCTTACTTCACTAGGGGGTGTGCAAGGTCCGTGACCCTAGGGAGATATAGGGAGAAGATTTTTCCCATCATTTTGTTCTTAAATGTGCTTATTTCTGGTAAAAAAGCGTTAATTAGCTTAATTAAGCCACGATTAAGCTATTTATAAAGTCACATGGCTATATTTCTTAAAATAAATAACAAAATGGCCGATTTTTTTGCCGCCATTTCGATCACAATGTTCCAAGTCAATGTGAAATCTTACAAAAAAAAAGATGTAAACTAGTTTGGTCCATCTAAATCTATTTGATATAATAATAATAAGAAAATTATCAGAAAACATTATCTTGCATTTCAACTAGACCATTTTCCCTTAAAACTTTGCGTATAACCAAAAAAATAAATAAAATATCAGAAATCATAATTAGTTTGTATTTTAAGTTAATTAAGAATTATTTAAATATTTGATATTCTTATTTAAGACAAATATTATTCACATTTTGCGATTCATTCAAGTTTAGTTGAAAGCAAAGTATTTATCGATTATTTATGAGCTCTGATGTGAAACACTTTTGGAGGCAACGTTTCAGCTCTGAAAACCTAACACCACTTTTATGCATATTTAATGTTCCCCACTGTGGCTGTGACTGAGTTCTGGTGCCATCAAAGGTATGTTCACTGACTCTCTCATCTCTCATATGATTATCTCGACTTATCTCTCATCAAAAACACTAATGCACTCTATTTTATAATATATATAAATATTATGAGCATATATTGCATATAAAATTGCACATAGAATCTATATGAATTACAATAACTTTTACTATTATTTTAAATCTTTTCGACTAAAAGAACATTTTTCTAGCTTTCTATCAGAAAATTTACCGAAACAAATGAATTACACAAAAGTTTACTTTTAATACATTTAACTTATTAATTAATGTACTTAATTATCATGTAAGTGTTTGTTTTATTAGAAATCTATCGAAAAAATAACACATTAGGATCAAGCTACTCAAAGCCAAACCCCTCCTGACACAAGATTTTGAAAATTCCTAGAATTTCTCAAACGTTTAAGTTAATAATCAATAAAATTTACTTGTTGTTTTTTAGAAAATTCGATAAAAAGGGCTAAATTTAAACCTTTAACAATTTAAACTAAATCAAAGGTCGGATTTGACAGATTTCCTTTAAAAACCTCTTCGCCTGAAAGTCAATCAGTTTGATCTAACTCTTATTGTTTACCACTTGACCATCTATATTTAAATCAGTGACTACGAGACTCTAAAATTATTAAATGAGTTTAATTATTGAACTATTAATCGCAATTTTTATAATCTATATAAATCAGAGGTAGCAAATAGGGAACTGTATTTCATCCCCCGTATACTAAAAATGCCCCCACCCCCGGCTCCGGCTTGCGAAAAGAGCCGGCAATTTTTTGAATAAATTTTAGAATTGTTTGGTAATGGTCAAAAATCTGCCATTTTGTTCTTTATTTTAAGGAATTTAGTCTTTAAACTTGCAAAATAGCCTAATTAAAGCATAATTAGGCTAATTTAACCTTAAAAACACCAGAAATTAGCATATTTTAGAAGAAAATGGCCGTTTCCGGCGCTATTTTCTTCCGCCATTTTATGCTAACCAATACCTTTTGGAAATACCCTTTTGATTGGCCACCTCTAAAATAAATTTAACTTGTTAAATCCAATTTGGTATTCTTCTAATGAATCATGTTACTAATTAAATGAACTAATCTATTCTAAGAAGAGAAAAGTTGTATTTAAAATGTAATTTTACACAATTTGTCTCAAAATTTAATTTTGAATTAAATGAGTTTTGTTTAATGAAATATACATATAATATCACGAAAAATGGTTCGAAAATTAATCGTGGTGGAAATTCGATGAAAATTAAAGTCAAGTCCATTATAATTTTCAGTTAAAATTCCAGATTGACTTAAAATTGAAAACATTTTTATTGAAATAAAAATTTCCTGTTTTTAATTATTATCATTATTTAGTTTTATTTCGACTAAAAATAATAATAATTACTCAGAATTTTTTGTCTTCGATTTTATGCTAAAAAGTCTTGTTTATGATTATTATAATTATAATGAATAATAAGAGATTTAGTTTCGTATGAATTTTAAACAAAGCCTCGTTTCAGGCATAATATAGCCGACAATTAGGGCCCAATTCGTGGTCTAAACTCTTTGATGTCACGAAAATAGCGGCCTTTCTTTATAATTCAAAAGTTTATTTCAGTTTTTTGTTTCTTCAATAATGGTTTAATGCGATAGTAATAAAAGTTTGGCATAAATTTAATGCAATCATTAAAATGAGTAAATGTTTAATATATTCTAAAATATGTTTTCTTAATTGTAAGGAAAGGCTGGCCAAGAGCTGACTCAAGAAAAAGGTGAATACAATATCAGTCCTGGATTTTGAATTAGATTTAAATTACTATAATTAACGTTTGGAGCGATTAGTGATTTGCATTTTATATAACCAATCAAACAAAATAACTTCAAATCGCGTTTCTTTCATAGGAGAACACATTTTAACATAAATGTTGTTTTGCAGGCAATAAACCATAAAAAGGGCAGTTTATTAACATTAAGCACTGCATATGGAAGGAGCGAAACCAAGAATATAAAGCTCAACAACTGGTACCACTTGTTTCAAGTATTTTGAGCCCCACCTTTGTTTAAAGGGCTTTTCCTCTTTTATTATACACTCTTATATAACCTGAAGAGTCGAATCTTATGATGAATTAAAAGATAAACTCTTGCTTTAAATGATTGAAATATAAATTATCATAACTTTTCATATTTTAATAAATTGAATGAATTTTATTTAATCGAAACGCAAACTCTTATAATAATTCTTTTATTTAAGTCTTTTCAATGAATTTTATTTTATTGAAAATAAAATCAAATTTAGATCAAAGTATTGTTTTATTGCCACATATTTGGGTTGTTTAGAATCGAAAGATAACAACCTATGGCTGTTTGCTTAAAAATTTACATCTTGTAAAAGTTAGCCAATATTCAATAAATTAAATTATGGAATCACAACCTTTTTTCAAAGAAGTGACAAGTAAAAATTCTTTGGAAATAAAATTCCATAAAATTTGTGAAAAAGAGCAACTATAAAAATGGTGTAGGTCTGCTTTTATTAACCAAGACACCACGAGAAGGTCGACCTAATTCTTGTTATATAGTGAGGCGAATTTTGAACAATTTTTTAATTAATTAAACTTTCTAAATAATTTCTTGGAAAAATAAGCAAGCTAAAATTTACACATAAAACCCGGTTTTACATGTAAAAGGCAAAATTTGTGACTCCATAAATTAAAGGTTGAAATGTCAATTGAATATTGAAGATAGAACCACCTAAAAAAGTTGGCAATACTGCAAGTGATACTGCATGTAAATGAATAATTACGAAAATGTCAAAAATTGCCATACTTATATATTTTTATTCCAACCCGAAAAAGGTATTATATTTTGGGGGTTAGGTTTACCCTAAACCAGAGATGACCAATAAGGGGATGTATTTCGTTTCCCCCATAAATTGATAATATCCCCCTTCCCGCTGCTCAGAATGGCGAAGCGACAATTTTTTGGTTAAATTTTAGGATTTTTGTTAATGTCTGCCAAAAATCAAACATTTTGTTCTTTATTTAAGGAATTTAGTCGTTAAAATTGCTGAATAGCCTTATTATAGCATAATAAAGCTAATTTAGGCTTAAAATCTCTATATAAGCTTAATTTAGAAGAAAATGGCCGCTAATGGTCGTTTCCGGTCGATTTTTGCTTCGGGAAAATGCCCCCTAAACGGGAAATTTTGAGATTTAGCCCCCTTAGCCGAAGGTTCGTTTAGTCCCACCCTACGACCCCCTCCAAGGGTCTTCTCGGGTGGTGACCCCTGCTTAAGTTTTAGCTGGGTAAATTGGACTTGTCGATTTTTTGGGTGGTTTTGTATCAACTCCTAAGTGCTATTCTATCTTTTAAGGATTACATGAATGTATGGATATATTCCAATAACTAAACTTTAGATTTTAAAAGAAATAAAAAGTCATTCTTCTCCTTCTTTGACTTTGTTTCTGATTTGACTAATAATAAACATGGACAGTTTTTATAATTCAATCTAGAATTTAATGATAATCCGAAAAAACCAAATCGGTAGATAGTGATGAACAGAGACCTAATGAGGTGATCAGACCAGGTCCCACCACCATTTGTCGATTATTGTGACCTCTCTTCACAATCACCCTGTTATTTGGTGAACCAATATTCGAATGCTTTATTAAATATTGTTTCATTAAATTGAAAATATGTTCGGAAGATATCTTAACTGACGGTTCCGTCTTTTATAAGTTGTATTTATTGGAAAATGTTAATCCTTGAAAATAGCCTTCAATTGATAGCAATCAAAGCGCAAACTCAGTAATCAAATGCCATTTATTTAAACAATAAATAGTAATTCGAATCAATTTTAATTCATTTCGAGTAAAACCAAATTAAAAACTATAAAAATGTTTTTCAAAACAATTTTGACAATTCATCGGAAAATTTGTTTGAATTTAATCAACACTTCAAATGGTATTAAATATGTTTAAACTTTAGAACATTACTCCAATTTGGAAAACTTTAATAAAACTGTCAATTTGATTAACTTGCTGATATTCGAGTAATTTATCTTGGTCCTTAATTTAACTTCAAGATTAATATTTATTTACTATAACTATGAAAATCTATTTTTTTTCGGTATTTGAGCCGATTTTCGAGTCATTCTATAAATGAAAGCAATTAAATGTGAGATTAGATTAAATGCGGAACTTCTATATCTGTACTAAAACTAAAACAATTATTTTAAAACTTATATAAAATTAAGTAAATGTCGGCATAGTTCGCAACATATCTCAGAGCGCCGTCGGATTCATTGGATTGGGAAATATGGGCTCAAATATGGCACAGAATTTGCTAACAAAAGGTCACCGATTAGTCGTTTATGATGTATATCCCGAAGCAATGACGGCACTGGCAGATAAAGGAGCCCTCATAGCTCAGAATCCGGCAGATGTGGCAAATAAATGCGACCGAATCGTAACGATGTTACCGACGAGTGCACACGTCATCCAAGTCTATTCTGGACAAAACGGAGTCCTCAGCAAAGTAAGGACAGGAACGCTTCTGATTGACTCGAGTACAATTGATCCGAACACTTCTAAACAAATGTCACAATTGGCTCATCAAAAAGGAGCCGTTTTTCTGGACGCTCCAGTCTCTGGTGCTGTGCCAGCTGCCAAGGAAGGAACCCTCACATTTATGGTAGGAGGAAACAGTACCGAAATTGAGGCCATAAAAGACTTGTTGCTATGTATGGGTAAAAATGTAGTTCACTGCGGGCCAGTCGGCAATGGAGTGGCGGCCAAGATCTGCAATAATATGATGCTCGCCATTGGAATGATAGGGACGAGTGAAACACTCAATTTGGCCAAAAAATTGGGACTCGACCCCAAACTCATGACTGATATATTGAACATCAGTTCTGGTCGTTCGTGGAGTTCAGAAGTCTATAACCCGGTGCCGGGCGTCGGTAGTAATCTGCCCGCAGATAATGATTATAAGGGAGGGTTTATGACTCAACTTATTACAAAAGACTTGGGTTTGGCACAGTCTGCAGCCACCGGTGCCAACTGCCCGACCCCTTTGGGTACTCTATCGCATCAAATATATAGATTGATGTTAAACAATGGCTACTCTTCTAAAGACTTTTCCAGTGTTTATAAGTTTTTGGAAGATTTCAATGAAAAGAATTAAAGCAATTTGTTATTAACATATAAAACATTCCGATCATTGATATTCAATTCTTTACATATTTTTTAAATCACTGAAAGTTGAGAAAAGTCACAAAATTATGACAATTAATAATAATTAATAAATAAATGACTAAAAAGGTGACTAATTATTATTATTATTATTATTAAATTAATTACAAGTCGATGGAAAATTTTACACAAATGTGACGTAAATATTGATTTAAACCTAATTGTCATCAAATGAGGCACTTATTTGTCAAATTAGAGCCTAAACTATAATCAAATGTTCGAATCATCGATAAAAGGAATTTCTGCTTCAATTTGATCTACACTTTTGTCTTCATTCTGTTGTGGAGACGAATCATTGGTTTGAGTGGAGGGGCAATCATTGACCTCTATTGATGGCTGTGCTACTACTTCTTCTGTATTGTTTGATTTGTTGTCAGTTTCAGTACTCGATGTCATATCTTTATTTTGGTCTTCATTTTGGTTTTGTAGATCATTTTGTTTGTCAATCTCAGAATTGGTAATTTCCTGGATTTGAGTGCTATTTTCAGTGGTGATGCGCCCCCTCTCTGAGTCCGTATCGCTTTCAGGTTCATCAATTAGTGGTGTTAATGAAGATCTTTTGTTTTGGTCAAGAGGTTGGAGCCGAGGAGCTGTCGGTTTTGCTTTTCGTGAGGGATTAAATCGTTTGCAATAACAACAGAAATACGCAATGAATTCAAATTCTTCTTTCAGAGCCATTCCATTGTGTGAATAGCAATGCATACAAATTAAAGCATATCTATTGTTGGGGCCGTCGCTCACCATATAGTCGACCACTTTTTCAACTATCGACCGATTTTGTGGCAAAATTGGTTTAACAGTAGAAATAGGGGGAGGCATTACTACCATTCTTTGTGGTGTCATAACTGGACCTCTCATCTGTCCACCAGTCATAGGGTTGTGTCTAAAACCAATATTTTGGGTAGTAGTTGAAGGACTGGGCATTAAAGCTGGTAATGGCCTCAAAGGAGTAATGCTTCCACGGTATCTTAGTTGAGAATCAATGGGTGTCGACCTCTGAGGGCTACTGAGTAATGGTGTGGAACAGGCATTCATTGTTCGCAATGAAACACTTTCGAAGAGAGCCTTTGGGTCGTATTTTTCGAGTATTTCCTTCGCGTCTTTAAAATTTTCGGTTTCTTTCACTTTTTCCAATATTCTCTTCTTCTGTTTCTTCAGTTCTTTAAGTCTGTCTTCTTTATTGTCTGCAATCCATCGGTAATAGTATTGAAGACCTTTTGTAATACAGAAAAATCTAAACAACAAAAAAAGTTAATAAATTTGAAGATAAAAAACAGAGAAAGGCTTACATTATCGGGAATATAATGAATGGCAAAGTACTGATCGCTATTTCGGTGACAGTTTTCAAAGAAATGGGCGTTAAATACAATAAATAGAAAACAATCGCAGAAATCAAGTAAATCAAGAAAAAGGCCAAAAGCAAGAGACAGATGCAGTTCTTCTCTCGTTTGGAAGCGCTGTCTTTAAAGTCTTCAATCGATTCGATCTCATTTTGAATCTTTTCTAATATGGCTTTTGTGTCGCGTTTTGACTGAAATTAATTGAATGATTAGAGAAAAACAAATATAATTAAAGCAAAGCTTACTCTAAACAGTGACAGAAGAGAACCCATTTCTGGCTAATTGTCTCACCAAATGGTCATCTCTTGAAGAATGCATTAAACGAAGATAATGTCCAACCTATTGATAAGTTAATCATAATTGACTCAAAACTGGTAATCAAATAATGCTTTCGATAAATAAGTCTTTATTCAAAGAAAAGGTCGCAAAGAGTGAGTCGACACCTCTTTGGACAACATTTAGATTTATTCTAAGGTAAAACATATTGATGTGACAAACAATCTTAACATTACATTACATTTCATTAAGTCATTTGTCACAATCAGGTGGACAGCAATCGAAGGATAATATTTGAATAAAAGAATTGTTTCGATTGAAACAATTGAAGACAATTTAAATACCTTTAAATTGGATTTGTTTGAGTCATTCACTTCACTAACTCTTCAAATAGTCTGTTAGGGTTTTGAGGGGAGGCTTCTCTGCAAATACAGTTGCAAACCAAATGCAAATCATTTATAAGACAATCGACTTTTCAATCCTAAAAGTAATACCGGACAGAATGTTCTCTTTAAATGAACTGATAACTATCTAGAACAAAAAAGTCTATACAGATTACAAATGAGTCTCAGGACAAAACAATTAAAAGCTATTTGGACTACTTTACACATTACACTGCATTTTCTGTCAAACATTTTGGAAATCGATTGTCATCTCAAACAAGTTCTTCAAAACGTGATTCGGATGTAACTTAAATAACTTTACAATTAAAGTTGGCAAGGGAGGTGAAAAAACTGAATGCAAGACTATTCCTGAATTTTTGAGAAAATTTCTTGGTTTTTTCTTGTTGAGAATTTTGTAAATTTTAATCAAATTAAACCGGACACAAATTGAACTAAATTTACAACCATTTTATGTAAATTTAAAGCAAAATATTTGAAAAATTGGTAAACATCCATTTTTACTCACCTACAATTATATTTAAGTTTAGGTGAAAAGGCATTTTTAAACTTAGCTAGCCCTGTTTAAGAGAGCTAACTAGCGTAAGTTTTTATCTACCCTTTTGGAAATATACTATTATTTTTCTAAAAAATCATTTGTTTGATTGTTAATCAGTCAATTTAGTGACAAATTAGCCCCGGGGCTAATATGAAGCCAAATCCTCTTATTGTGTATATATTTAGAGGGCTATTGAGATAGAGAAGATATACCCATTTCTAGCCGTTTAAACTTGAAAGTGAACCCAATACATTTCGGAATAACATGAAAATGCTCTCTTGGTAGTGTCGTCTGGTAGAGAGGACCAAGAGAGCATTTTTATATTACATTTGAAGCATAGAATAAATAATAAACTACTGAAAACTTTTCAGAAACATTTTTTTTATCAAAAAAAATAATATGAAAATTGATTTAAATAAATGAGTTTTACTAAAAAATGAATTGAAATATATTAAAGTTCTGGTGAAGAGGGAGAGGAGGCGTTGACCCTCCAATGTCCGCCACAAAGACAATTTTTGATCCACCTTTGATCCCAGGCTCTGGTGGCCGGGGAACGCATTATTGGCTTCAACAATGAAACTGCATTACAGCGCGAACAAGACCTCAAGTTTGCAGAGTCGTGACTGACAGCTCCCAACCCTAGATAACGAACCACATCCAGACGACGACCCGCATAACAGTTGACGGCCCCATCAATTGTGTGAGTTTTAGCCGTAAATTTCAAGAATGAGGGCTCAGAGAAGAATTCCAATTGCAATGGAAGAGAATTGCTGAAAAGTGCGGGACTGCCCACTCCTATGGCTTTGAGACACAGCTCTAAATGTGGTATAAGTATTTGATTAGGGAGTAGACAACATTCGTCGAGGAGACTGTCGTCTGGTTTTTCCGGAGTGGCTACAGATTTGGACAGTAGTTTAAAAAGAAGTGAAATGACATCCAAGTTGTCCTGCATTCGGGTAAACACTGGAAGACATCCGGAGTTAATTAAACCCCAAAATCTGATAATAACCAGAAGTTCTCTCAAAGTATTCAAAGCTTTTGTATCGAATATTAGGCCTCCCTTTAAAGAAAACTTAATTAAAAATTGAATTAAAATGAATTTTAAAATGAAATACTCCGGGAAATCGGTAGTGATTGTGGTGGTACTGTTGCGGTAACGACGCCAACAGGTAAAGAGTCAAGTCTGCAATCCATTGATGCAAATGCTGAAACGACTGCAAAATCTGAGGCTCAACACAAAAGTCTTTGTTT
Organism: Euzetes globulus; assembly: GCA_034695525.1. Lineage (NCBI taxonomy): Eukaryota > Metazoa > Arthropoda > Arachnida > Sarcoptiformes > Euzetidae > Euzetes > Euzetes globulus. The sequence goes on from JAQIWP010001297.1 coordinate 13,531, forward strand.
TCGAGATTAATCAGAATTTTGTCGACATTCATGAACTGAGCCTCATTGCCCTTGCTCTGAATCAGAAGACTCAGGTTCTCTGCCGGTCCTTCATTCTCTTGGTTATCGCGTGGCCTCAACAAAGACTTCAAAGTGGTTGCGATAGCGTTCAACATAATAAGTGTATAGAAGTCGCCAGCTTTGCACTGACCGTTGTTATTGGCACTACTCGTGTTTAAACATCGGTATAGAGAAGCCTTAATTGTGAGGAAACGGCTTAACCACTTCTGCTGACTGGCCAGTTGCTGCTTGTTCATAAATGTTTCCGTTATTCGCTCACAAACACTATCGATAAGGTTTGGTCGCAGACATATGAGGACATCCCACCAGTCGGCACCAGAAACTAAGCAATACTCGAGCATAGTTTGTGCGTAGTTGGCAGTCATGGGCCCTCCCGGGTCTGTGATGGGGGATAGTCTATATACATAAATCTGGGAGAGGGAGTCGATGGCCAGAAGAGCACAACTACTGTAAGTCAAATGCATGTCTGCAATTGTGCTGATCGGCGACAAACGGGTCGACATTTTTTGTACTCCAAATGATTTGCTCGATTCAACTGTTCTGTTATGAGTGGCCCCTAAACCTACGGTCACCACTAACTGGAGGTTTTCCCTATAAAAGCATTTAATTGTATTGTCTTTGTATGCAACTAAAATATATGAAGGGGGAGGACTGGTATCAAATAAAGAGAGGCGCGGAGTAGCAATAGACACGACGCTGACCGGTGCGTTATGACTGGTATTGTGCTGCCAGACAACAATAGTTTTAGGACCGGAGCCCACTTCCATGTTGTGGTTTGCTTTTTGTTGAAATAATTTATGAGTAGAAACAGACTTTTCTCTGAGTTCCCACAACTCGACAGTAGAACCGGTGACTCCGGAAGCGGCCACTACTACCGCATCGGCCGCTTCTCTCAGAACGAACTTCAGGTGAGTGACAGTGCGATAGACATCAGACGCCATCGAATTAGAGCTCATATAAAAGCTGGTGTAAGCCTGACATGTGATCAGACACTTCTGTTTAATCTGAGGATTACTATTAGTGTTGACTTTGACGGTCACTCCGTAACAGTTAATTGAAGAGTCAACGCATCCATTTGTAGTCACCACTAAGAAGTCACCATTTTTTGCATAACAGACGTCAACGCGTTTCAGTTTAGTCCTGAACTGACCCAATATTTCCATCCCAGAAACAACGGTTCCATCGGATAAGAAGAGTGAACAACAGACCATCCCTGAACTAGAAATGGCGAGATATCCTTCGGTAGGTTTGCCGCCGAACTGCCGGACCGAAGAGGCGAACTTAGTGTGAGTGTATTTATCCAAATACGACAAATTCATGTCCTTCTTCTCGTAATTGATTCCAATTTTGATTCCGTTGTGAAACCAAATGGCAGACAATATCCTTTCGCCCGAGAATTCATGGCAATGGACTAAATACCATTCACTCAGAAGATAATCTCTCATTGACCACAACTCGACATTTCCAGTCACGTCACCGATTAATAGCTTTGTTCCGCTTATATCCCACTCCAGAGCTGTTATATCTTCGGAATGAGAAGTGACTCTAATGTTGAGACAGACTTGAAATTAGATGGAAATGAAGGCATTGATTGTCATTACTTGTAAGGAGTGAAAGCGATGTTCAGGTCAACCACATAGACGTGAAAAGTGAACCATTTGGTCGATCCGTCATTCAAAGCGGTGGTCGACGTAAAGGCCATAAGATTACCGCTGGATATACAACACAACGGACACAAGTCGGACATCCTTTACAACAAATGGCTAAACATTACCAAAGACATCAAACAGAAGTTCTTTTTCAAACCATTCAGAAAATCCTGAGTTCGTGTTATTTGAGTCATTTTGTCGAAATACAGAATAGATGTGATCCATGTCTTCCCTATAAACCCTTCCAGTTGTCACCCAATCAAAACACTATTCATTTAACTTCAAACTCAATACAAATTCAATACAAATTAATTGTCACAACAGATAGGGTTCACTCAAAAATAATATGCACTGAAAATAGAGACCCCTTTAGTGTGTTCTCAATGATGTGCTTTTCAGTTATGGACCATATCTTATGCTATCCTTTATACCGATTCCGTGAACATTGAGCTGCATGCCGGTATAAGTGAAATTGACCGTTTTCCGAATTATCCCCTCCCCCTAGACCGAGATTTGGTCATTTTATCCCCCCTAGGTTTGAAAAAAAAATTGTCCCATAAAAACAGAAAAACTGACCCCCTCCCCTCGAAAATTGCCATTTTTCAGTAATGGCGGCCCAAAAGTTACCATTTTTTAGCAATGGCGGCCAAAAAGTCGGCGGTTTTGTCCCTTATTTTAAGTAAATTAGCATTGTAACTTGAATTATAGCTTTATTATGGCTTAATTAAGCT
>JAQIWP010001298.1:0-15967 GCA_034695525.1 Euzetes globulus
GAGAGAGAGAGAGAGAGAGAGAGAGAGAGAGTTTTATTATATTTGATCTAGACCTAGTAATAATTTGATTTGATTGATGAAAAATGTGAGGTTAAAATGAATTGAAGACGAATTTGATAGAAAAGTAGTGGTGAGAGGGATGAAAGGGGTGAGAGGGGTTGAGAGGGGCAACTCTTTCAATGAAGTTGGGAATTTGTAATTAGGGAAAAATGAGCGCTCACTCGGCTATTGATATACTGCTCTCAATATCGTGAATGAAATTTCTATAAAAATTTTTAATAAATGAATAATAAATATTTTGATTTTCGTTTGACAGCATCAGAGGAATGGCTGTAACTCTACAACAATATCGACTTAAATGGAATGGTTTCCATTCCAACCTGAGTGAAGTGTTCGAGAAGATGCTGATCCACGAGAATTTAGTGGATTGTACGGTGGCGTGCGATGGGGCCAGCATTAAGGCTCACAAATTAGTTCTTTCAGCCGCCAGTCCTTACTTTCAATCTTTGTTTTTATCTAATCCGTGCAAACATCCCATTGTTATCTTAAAAGATGTCAAATTTGAGGACTTGAAATCCATCATTGATTTTATATATAGGGGTGAAGTGGATGTACCCCCGGACCAGTTAAGTTGCCTCTTGAAAACTGCCGAAACCCTGAAAATTAAAGGCTTGACTGAAATTGGAGACAAACAAAACATTAATCAATCGTTAATACAATCGATGCCATTAAGACATAAGAAGAGAAAACGTAAATCAAATAAATCACCGAATCATCAAAACAATGAAAGTCATGATTCAAGTGAAGAGGAAAATAGAAATGTTTTGAATTATAACAGATTTGACACAAATTTACTCAATTATAGCAATAGTTTTCGAACTAAAAATAATTGCCAAAAGTCTTCGGAAAATATCTATTCTGTAGACAAACAGAAGGAAAACAATGAAAATTCCGAAGATATCGAACCCACAAAGCTTTTGGAACAGTCTATGTCTACGTCAGAAGTATTTCACTTTTTTATTTATTAGTAAATTAGTTGTTTTGTAGTTGAATAAATTATCAAGTTCAAATAACACATCTTCACTGTGCCTTAAAGTATTGTCTTTTTAATTGAATTAAAAGTATTTTTATCCACCGTTTTATAGAATACAAACTTTGAATATTCTAATGAGGGAGCAATTGTTGTGACGCCAGATGTCCACTTGGATGTGGAAGACCATGAAAGCAGTGGTAAATTCCATCATTTCTTTGCTTTCCAACTCATTTGTTTTATTGCTTTGCAGATATTCAGGAAATTATATCAATTGATGACAAATTTTATCCGAATTTCATTCAATTCAATGAATCGTCTTTCGATGGAATCTCACAAATGGGTCAGAATAACAGCCAAACGACTCCTCAAACAATAGAAGGTTTTTATTAATAAACCATTGCCAGCAATGATAGTCTTTAATTTTGTCTTTTCATAATCAAACAAAGAATACGAGCAATTGTTGGCTGAAATTCAACGCAAGAACTTAACCACTTGTCCCGTCTGTTCCAAAGTATTCTTGAAGAAATCAAAGTTGATCCGTCACTACCACACTCATTTCAGCAGTTTTCGCCCTAAATTTTCGTGTGTCAGTTGTGGGAAATTGTTTACAACCCATGACTGGTGCAAAAGACATCAACTGTCATGCAATCAAAAGACAACTCAAGTGGTATCAACGCTTAAATAACTCTTTTATCACATATTTATCCAATTCTTTATATTTTTCTTAACTTATCGATCATTTATTATATTTTTGAACTTTTCCACGTTTATTATTATTGCGTTAATTGTGATTAAATTTAAATATAATTATGGTTTAAAAAGTACTTAATTTTATAATTTTTGTTAACTATTTTATGGAATTTATTAAAGTATTGTAATTTTAAATAAAGCACAAAATTCTTTATAACACATCAAAACTGTATATCACTTTCAATATGATTTGATTCATACATTTCAAATCTCTTCCATTTAGAGGAGACCAATCTCAACAATCTCAACTTAAAACCATGGCCTTTCACAAAAAGATTATTGTTCCCTATTAGCATTTAAATCTCCTTGACTAATTTAATGTGCTAGAAACTTGCTAAAAAAGCTTAAAACACTGTCATTGAAAGTATTTTGAAAGTTCCACTCAAGTTATATGGAAGTTATTGAAGTTTTAAGGAACCGAATTAAAAAAGAATAAGCTTAGTCTAGAAAAGTACTATGCTTCAGAGGTAGCCAAGACCGAGGGGAAACATTTTCCAGAAGCCAAAATCGACCAGAAACTGCCATTAGCGGCCATTTTCTTCTAAAATAAGCTAATTTCCGGGTTTTTAAAGCGTAAATTAGCGTAATTAAGCTATGATTAGGCTATTTTTCCAAGTTTGAAGGCTAAATTCCATAAAATAAAGAACAAAATGACAGTTTTCCGCCAATCATTTGCAAAATATCTGAATTTTAGCCGCCATTAACAAAAAATTCCAAATTTTCACAAAAATTTTTTTAAATGTCCTAAATATTTGCCAGAAATATTCGCTCCTCTCGCCGGCTAGGGGAACAAATTTCAAAATGTTCCGTCTAGGGGGGCCAAGTATGCCTGGTCCCCCTTGGTAACCTCTAGCTTTATTTAATGTTAAAATTTTTAGCTAATAATTTTCAAATAATTTAATACCTCAAAACTTTATTGTAGACTATTGTGTTACCGGAGCTCTTCCAGTAATTCAATATATAAGTATTTAATCCGTTATTTTTATGATTTCTTAAGTTTAAATACTTGAAAATTTATACTTATTTTAAATTAATTTTTTGAAATTTGAAGAGAAAGATGTGAAATATTAAACCAATTCTAAGAAATTAATCGTTTCAACAGATTTCAAGTGAGGGTTAAATTAATAAATAATCAGCCACTAGTACAAAAGGGGAATTAAATATCCCCTAAGTTTAAGAAAAGTCAGACCAATTAATTTAGGGTGGTACAGTATGATGTATTTTGCTTAATACCTCTTCGGCGGGGGATCTGGTAGGAAAGGAAAGGAACAGCCGTTATTGATTACTAAAACAGACCCTCTTCCAATAGGCTGTTCCAAGAGTAGCTAGCCGGCTAATTTTTGTTGAAAAGCTGAATATATTTTGGGTGATGGCAACCAAAAAATCCTAATTTACTAATCACTGATATTTTCGGTTATTTTGAACTTAAGTTAGCTTAGTTTAGCTTTAATTATACTTTCAACCAAGTTACAAGGCCAAACTCCTTAAAATTATGATAAAAATGGAGGATTTTTTGACTGCCATTACCAAAATATATCCAGCTTTTCAACAAAAATTAGTCAGCTCTCGGAACAGCCTCTTGGGAGAGGGTCTATTTTGAGATCACCAAAACTGATCCCCCCGTAAACTCAAATATTGATCATTTCTGATTTAAACAGTTTTTGTTTTTTGTTGTTGTTGAAATCAAACTGGATAAAATACAGCATAGTAATGCAATCATTGATTAGCTTAGCTTTACAGCAACTGTTGCAAGAACTTGAAAGTTAGGAAAGAACCGATTCTTTATACAGTCCAAGTCCATTATTCTTGTCAATATCCAACACAGTCAACTTGCCGATTGTGTCAACCAATTCCTGAAACCACTATCCCTTTTTCATAGACGCAATGTTAAAACAGCTCAATTATAGTCAAGTCCAATATAGTCAACTATCCATTATTTTCAACCAGAGGTGGCCAATAGGGGGCTGTATTCCGTTCCCCCCGTAAACAGAAAATACCCCCTAGGCCACCTCTGATTTTCAACTAGTACAATCAATTTGAAATTCCATCAATTATTGTTTTGGATAACTTCTGATCAGAGTTTTAACTTTAAAAAAAATCCAATGTCTTTATTATTTGTACATTTGATTAAAATTAGTTTTCTTAAGTTTTTCTAAGAACTATTTGAACCAGGGGTCACTACGTTAGAAGACCCTAGAGGGGGCCGTAGGATTGGGCCAAATGAGCCTTCGGCTAGAGGGGCCAAATCTCAAAATTTTCTGTCTAGGGGGCCAAGTACATTCACTTCTCCCCTGGTGATCCCTGATTTGAATAACAATGAATTGAAAGTTACACGAAGTGAGTAAAATTTATTGAAATCAATGACAATTTAATAATTAAAATACAGATAATTGAAATTATTTGAAATCAAATGACATTCATTTTCTTTTACCGAAACAACTGACGGCATTAAATGAGCACTGCTTAAAATATGTGTTGGGATTCCCTTTTTTCTGAACATCACTCGCATCGTTAGAATTCAATTTTCTAATTCTTGAATCCAGGGATCGGCTCAAAAGATGATTAAGTAAAGCATTGGTCATCATTTCGGTCTCCACTCCATTCAACTAAAATTTCAATTTCAAAAATATTTAATATTGAATCAATCATTATTCAAGTTTACATTCCTTAAAATAATTTTAAACATTTTACATTTAATAAAAAAAATAACTTTGATTCTGGGTCCTAAAATATAAAAGTACAAACTGAAAATTTGAAATGTACCGATTCGCTCACATTGTGCGGCTGCCAGTATAAGTGAAATTGACCATTTTTCTAAAAAAGGATTTATGGTGTCTACCGGTATAAATTGAGGGAAATATTTTTAAACAATTAAATGGTAATTTTATTTTTACACTTTAATTCTTGAATTCAGTTAATATTATAACAAATAGAACACGTACACTCACATGTACGTATTCCCTCACATTGTACGGCATGTCGGTATAAAGCGAAATTGAGGATTACTAGTAGATTTTTAATGTTTAGATGTCATGAATCAAATTTTGAAGTGCACTGAATAAATACAGTTAAGTTCAATTGGTTTTAGCGCGATGCCCAATTGTAATTCTTCATTTCATGAAAGCTCTTAATTTGTTTTAAATATTTTATTAAAACAAGTTATAAATAGACGAACGAAATAAAAATGGTTTTAATATTTAAGTACATTTTAGTGATTGTTTTCGGATTCACTTTAAACATTTCGGCGACTGATTTGATAGTGAATCCACTGTTCATTTTACTAATGAGCTCTCTTTTCTCATTACTTATCTTTTGGTAATTCCTTTTCTGCACAGGTATAAGCACAGGTAAAACATTTAAATCTATTTCTTGCATTTTAAATAAGTTTGCATTTGATATTAAAGTCTGTGCAGACAATCAATCGAATAGTAAACAAACCGAACTTCAGATTTATACGAAGGCTGAATTAGTCAGACGGAGAAAAGTATTTGGGCACAAGAAAATGTCTATTGAACATAGCATTAGTTAGGAGAATTACAATTGGGCATCGAGCTAAAACCAATTGAACTTAGCTGTATTCACGTAAAACCAACACTGACTTCAATTCAGATAGACCTTTTAAACATTTGCTTATCCCAATTCTCGAGTCAGTGTTTCTTAGAATTGTTTTTGCTTTATCTTTAATTAATTTATTTTTCCGTATAAACTGTTATCTTTGATTTTACTGATTTTCTCCTCACTTATACCGGCACTATCCTCAATTTCGATTTAACCGGCATCCCGCACAATGTGGGGGAGACGGTAAACCCAAAGGAAAGGGTATTTCAATTTAATGGGAGAGTGAACTCAAAATATCTCAAAGCAAAACAAAATAAAAATATCTAAATATTTCACGATAGTTAAAATCAAAGCATTGACAGTTAATTTTTAATCAAACAAGTAAAATGTTAATTTGGGATGTTTTAATTAGATTAGCTTTGGTTATTCTAGTTCAAACTGTCTTACATTGAAACTCATATTAAAAATAGAATTATAATATATTCCAATTACTTTTCTTAACTGTCATTAAGACTGAATGACCGAATTCCAAAAAAGACTTATATTGAGAAAAATTGATGTTTTCTAGCTAAAACGAATTCTTGTGAGGCAAGAATAATTGCACAAGTACAGTATTCAAGCAGCAGTAGAAGTGCTTTGGCGGTAGTCTTTAGGAAAATATTTCTGACAATTCAATTATTTAAGACTCATTTGTTTGTCTTTTGTTTAGTTTAGTTTATAGACCACAACAAACTATGGCCTAAAACCAGGCCCTGCACTATAGGCCTAAAAATTTACTTATAAATGATTAATGATTCCAAGTTTTTTTGCGATCAGTTAAAAGTATCTTTTTATCTGATACTTACAAAACAAGCCTTCAAAGAAAACTATAAAATGACCAAAGAGATAATTTCAAATATTTAAACAATTGGGGCAATAATGAAGAGGAAGAGCTTGGTTAGACGTGATGAAATGGTAAAAACAATATTTCGTAATCTCATCATTGCTTTAACGTATTTCCATAGAATAGAACTGAAATATAATCTAAAAATGAGTCCAACTTACAGTTCGTTCGTCTGTCAACTCTTTATTTGTCGCCTCAACCAATGGAACCAAACTATTGGCCGACAAAGAGTTCAGAAGTAGAGTCAGGAATATTGAAGACAAGATTATTTTCGATATGATTGGAGCCATTTGTTACTGAAAATAAAATATTACATTTTCTGATAAATTCCTTCTGATAAACATTTTTGTGAGTAATACACCATCCTTGTTAACATAGTTTAAAAGTCTAGTTTCACCAAAGAAGGTAAGGTTAAGAAAGAGATATTTTCAGAAGCGGAAAAGGTTCTAATACTCATTGAGATTCATGCATAGGCCTATCTTTGTGTGACTACTGTCCAATTTTGTTTCATTTTTGTGGGTTGCCCATTTACAAGGAGTTCTTCCTTGCCAGACTACTCCGAATTAAACATTTTTGATATATTCTAAATCTAAAATTTTATTATAATCGGCCAGTATAATTATTTTTTTTTTGCGAATGGCCAAAATTAACCCCGAGATTAGCATGGCCAAAAATGCTATATAAGATAAGATTTGAAAGATACATTTTATACTTTAGTAAGATTTAGATAAAGTCAAGATTCATTAAAAGTTTTAATTTAAAACTATCAATAAATGAACTTGTTCGATCAAATTCATATCTCAAAAGAAGCGATTCATACGAAATAAAGTATGCTTTTGTTTTTCATAGAATATGCAGGATAAAGTAAACGAAACAACTTTAGAGATGTGAATTTGATTGAGTTCATTGATAGTTTTAATGAATCTTGACTTTATATAAATCTTACTAAAATATTTATTTAAAATATAAAATGTATCTTTCAAATCTTATCTTATATAGCATTTTTGGCCATGCTAATTTCGGGGTTAATTTTGGCCATTCGCAAAAAAAAATAATTATACTGGCCGATTCTAATCAACTTGTAAATTTAGAATATATCAAAAATGTTTAATTCGGAGTGGTCTCATAGCAAAGACCTGCATGTTAGTTAATTATTTCAATGAATAGTTTATTTTAATCAATGAGCCTACTTATTCTTCACATTCCTTATTATGGAGGTCTTTTCCATTTTTACAATTACCATTATTTTAAATATAAATACAATAAAATAATAATTTTCATGTGCAGCAATGGCAAGGGAGGATTTGAGTGCAAAATGGGTATGGGCAAGTTGAACGCAAATTTTTATAATCTGAAACTTTGTTATCTTCTTAAAAAAATATAATAAAACTCTTTGAAATATAAAGTCCGGAGTGAATCTGAGATTTAAAGATAAGAATTTGTTTCGTCCACTACCAGGCATTAAATTGAAAATATAAAATTGTAAACTCACAATATTTATTTATTTTCAAAACCTTTAAAAGTTTCGGGTCATTTATATATATATATATATTACTTAGCAAAAGAGGAATTAAATGTGATTTTCAATTGCATTTATGTATGTGAACGTGGAGGTTTAAACTTTATAAGGCTTTTTTGCATAACAAGATCGACCTTCTGAAACTCCTTAGTGTTACTTAGGTCTTAGAATAGCGTCTATGGTTTATCCTGGTGATTATACAGTTTTACTTATCTTTATATGCTGTCACTTCTAATTGAAAGGTTACATTAATCACAATTGGCTTTAGGTATAAATTTAATACTGAATTTTCAGAACTAAACTTTGGCATTTTTAAAAAGAAGCTGTCGCTTTTCTATGAAATTTAAAATTGCTATTTAATAAACTCATTAATACTAATTATACTAATAATTTGATGAAATAACAAAAGTTAAACTTGTTCAGTTTATAAGAAATTGCAGTTTTAATGAACGGCTTTAATGAATGATTGGCAAAAGCTTTATTAAAACTTACCTGATAATTCAGGGATGGTTTAAGAAAACTTCTTTTGAAACCAGGTATTAACTGATACTTAATTTTAACTGACGGTTGAATTTAAACTAAGAGAAGTTTATAAAGACTGAGGAAGAATGGGTTGGTTGTTGACTATTGGTCACTAACTTCGGAGCAGTTGATGACGTGATTACTGATGTTTATTAGTTGTATTCCAAGAGCCAGTTCTGCGCAAACATCCCTCTTCTGGTGATTGTTCCGAAGATAGTATATTTGAATATAAAAACAGTGATATCAACTCCTGGCTAACAAACAAACAATTCTAATGAATGTTCTTGTCAATTCTTTTAATTCTTTAAAAAATTCTAAAGTCTCGGACAAAACCTTCAAAATGCAATTTTTTAAGGTTTTGGCCCCCCCCCCTAAGGCACCAGACCTAAGGCACCAGACCTAAGGCACCAGACCTAAGGCACCAGACCTAAGGCACCAGACCTAAGGCACCAGACTTAAGGCACCCGAGTCTTAAAGTCAAACTTTGAGGTAAACAATAAATGAGACCATGAATCACCAATAGGGGAAACAACGTATTTGGTCCCCTCTAGGCAGCATGCGGCGAGCTAAACCAGCCAGCAAATATTTGGGAAAATGTAGAAAAAAGCAGCTGTCCGATGCTATATAGCATAGCATTGTAATGAATGATACGAAATTAAAAATTTCTCTGCAGCTCAAAATAAAAGGCCTAAAAGTCAAAGCAGTGAATGTTGTGATTTTTGTATTTTTTTATGTTATGTGCTTATATTTGTTATAACTAGTGATCGGAAAAAACCTCTTTTATTTTTACAGCCGTATTCACAAACAAAGTTTGAGTTGCAACTCAAAACTTAAGTCATATTCAAAAAGAAATTTGAGTGGCACTTAAAAAGTTGTTGCTCAAGTTCGCGCAAGTTGATAATGACCAATCAGATTGCTAGACAAATTATTTTCGGCCAAAATTAAAACCAATTAATTAAAGTTTTAAAAACTTACATAAGTATCTAAATAGTCTGATTTTGTTTGAAAACACCGTAAATAAGCTTATTTTAGAAGAAAATGGAAGTTTCCGGCACTATTTTACCTTCTATACGGCGACCACTGTGTAAGCTCAAGAGTTATATCCTTTAAAATCTTCTGGTTAAATCTTTTTAAATTTTCTAGCCATTTCTAGGAATTCTATAATTATAGAACTGGTCAAAAAAGGTTCCCGCCCATAAAAATGTCAAAATCGATGCCTTATTTTTGGCTGTGCTTTAACTAATGCTCTTTATTGCCAAAACGTAATTTAAATCAAATAAAATTCTACAAGCTATATGATATAGCAACATCGATTCTTTAGATCAATTTTCATTTAGTTTTCATTTGAAAGAGCATTTATTGCACAAAAAAACTAAATATTGACATTCACATATCTCATATCCAATTTAAATGAGTATGAGTTCTAATGAAATGGCCTTAATAGTGAGCAAACTTTTAAATTTTGAAAATTATCAGTATGGTTCCGTTCACAAAGGACGTCCACCCAAAATCATTAATTATTTACCCCTACCCCCTATAAATCCACAATCGTCCACATATACATAAAATTAGATAAGGATTTCCTAAATATGTGGAGAACCCCCCCCCCCAATGATGAATATTCACAAATTTTTTGCTTCTTCTTCTTCTTCTGCTACTTCTTCGGTAGTTCTGCCGAACTGTACGGAAGATTTCGGCTCTTTGTTGGATAAGCCTTAACCCTAAAACAGCCAGGCAGTAAAACTGCCAGCTAGTTAGAAATTAATTAATAAAATTACTATGACAGCTTGATTCTTGACGTTTTTTGACTTATAATCTATATTATCCCTGTATATAAAAATGTTATAAAAAGTGTAATTAATTGAGCCACTTTTAATTAATCACATCATTTCTGAGGTCAAGTCATAACTTTTGCATACTAATTGTACACAGATTCAATGCAAGCACAAGCAGTACAAGCTGTAAAGTTAATCTAAGCATTGAATCCGTATTGGCAATGCTATTGCCAACGTGGCTGTTCACGTCGTACAATTATCATAGCTGTTAGAGTGTTAAGCTAATTAACGCTTTAAACTACCGGAAATAAGGGCATTTAACAACAAAATGGCTTCTTCCTGCGGCCATTTCCAGAAGTCATTTTTGAAAAATTCCTACCCTATATCTTACTAGTTTTGGCCTGAGGCCCACCTGCTAAATTCCCCCTAGAGTAACAGAACTTGCACATGTCTGGTAAGAACTTGATTATACTTACAGAACAAACGACCGGATCGTCTCGTGTGTCGTTATATTTCAATCTAATTATATTAATAGTGGAGTCACCACCGATGACACCCCAACCCAATTGAAGTGCTTTGGGCTGAGTTCGGTTGCCTTCGCCCACACGACCCCAACCACTGAACAAAGCGTATTCATTGGCAGAACCGGCATAATTAATGCCAGACTGTGGCAGACAAACACTATTCTTATTTGTGTATGGTCCTTTTGACTCCAAAGGAATGGATCTATCGAGTCTAACGATAGCAATGTCATCCTGATGGATCTGGCCAATTTCCTCTATGTAGCCAGGGTGTGAGTAAAAATACAACATCAGGAAGTAAGAAGGCATTTGTATAATTTGCTTCAAATCGTGCATGCCAACTGTAATCTCTGCTCGCGTTACTTTTGTGTTCTTTGGTCTAATTTGACAAAATTAATCTTTCTAATGTTTATAAATATAAGACCAGGGATGATCCACGGCTAATTTCCAAGGAGGTGTCTAAAGCCAGTATTGATCATCCCTGTTCAAGAATATCTCTGGAGATTTTCTCACCGGAAACAATGTGCAGCAGTTATGATCCAGTCCTTATTGAGAATACTACCTGAACATTTGGTACTAGTAAATTAATATAAGATTAATAATAGCCCCAAGTCACAACATTAGGAGGGTGTCGGGGATGGAGGATGGAACCAATGGGTGATTAATGGGGAGAGAGGGTTAAGTACTTCCATTTAATAAAGAAAAAGGAAATAATAATATAATAATAAGAATACGTTGTATTGTCCCATCTGTATATCTTGATATAAACGACGAATGGCATCTCTCCATTTGTGGCATTCCTTCCGCCCCTTACCGAAGACTTACTGATATCATAGCTGTTATGCCATTGAAAACAGGTGTCGTCCATCAGTTGTGACTCCCGTCCGATACCACAACCACTTAGCGTTACGTTCGGGTAGTGTCTGATCTCTGCCTTAATTGCGAACACAATTCCACTTAAACCTAGCAATTAATTTATTTTTAAACAAAATGGTGAATTTTCTATTTAAAAGACTATAATTTTCTGTTGATCTATTTGAAAAAGAAAAATCACCTATTTCAGTTAGAAATACCGATAAAATTAGATTTGCAAACATTTTTGTAATAATTGTTTTATTCAATCAGTGATTCTTAACAATAAAACGCAGAAATAGATTCGGTTTCTCTTCTCTTCAGTTAACAAATCAATTAAAGGGTTATTTGAGACAAATTATTGAAATTAATTTTGTTTATCAGATTTCAGTATAGGATTCCTTAAAAGTGAAATTAAATACTTCGAATCCTGATCATCTTGGTAAATGAATAAGCACAACTAGCTTGAAATGTGATCCGGATTCTTATGATTCAACTGATTATTTCGTGTTATTCCTGACAGTGCCGACAATCCACTCGACTTTAGCCGAAACGCTCACATACTCGACGTATTTGATTCTGTCATCCGTGCAAACAATTTTTGTCTCGTTCTCCTTTTTCCTCCCAGGGTATTTGAACTTGTAACCGCGAGTGACTCCAATCAGTACTGCTTTTCCCCTTACATATTGTATTAATGGTCCGCCAGAGTCGCCCTTTGAGCAAATAATTTCAAATTCATTCGGTTGAAAATTAAGATAAATGAGCAAAGATACTAGGTATTAAAATGATAAAATACTATAAAGTATTAGCTTAAATATTTAGAGACACATCCCTAATAATAATAATAATCTATATTGAACTTGTTGAAAGAAACATACCCCGCATGGAGCGCTTGAATTAGCATGGTGGACATACTCTGAATGAATCATTTTGTCGGTCGATTCCTTACTGATTGCAGTCCAACCAATTTGAAGAGGTCTGTCTCTATTAAATGTAGTTGTATTTAGTTTACCCCAACCACTGAATAGGCCGTACTCATGGTCAGCATTTTGAAAGCTGATGCCAGCCTGTGGCAGACACACACTGTTCAAGTTTGTGTAGGGTCCTTTTGAGTTAAGCGGAATGCTCCCGTTCAATTGTATCAAAGAGATGTCATTCTTATGAAGTTTCCCAGAAGGCGATTCATATTCTGGGTGAATAAAATATTGCTTCATCCGATAGCTTGAATTACTATAAACATTCATGAAATCGCTCATGATCCTTAAGCCAGGCAAAACGATGATGGAAGTTATATTCAATTTGTGCCTGAATCAATTTAATAGCCTGATCAGTCGATGTTTGATAAGGTTCAAGAAATTGACTTAATGAATGAATTAGAGTATAAATATGTTTATCTTGAAGATTTCATTATTTTTGAAACCTAGCTAATAATTTTGTTTTCCTAAGAATCAAGGTCAAAATAATTATTACCGCAAACAATGACCCGCTGTTATAATCCAGTTGTTATTGAGAATACTGCCCGTGCACATATTGCTAGAAATGGTAAATTTATTAAGAGTTAATTTCACCTTGGTTGCTTTTTAATACGGTTGAGTTTCGTTGTTTCTGAAAACAAATATCAGAACTGTGAACGGCATCTCTCCATTGGTGGCATTCCTTCCGTCACTAACCGAAGACTTACTGATATCATAGCTGTTATGCCATTGAAAACAGGTGTCGTCCATCAGTTGCGACTCCCGTCCGATACCACAACCCCTGAGGGTTACGTTCGGGTAGTTTCTGATCTCTGCCTTAATTGCGAACACATTTCCACTCAAAACTAGAAATCAATTTATTTTTAAACAAAATCATGAATTTTCTATTTAAAAGAATATTATTTTCTGTTGATCTATTTGAAAAGGAAAAATCACCTATTTCAGTTAGAAATGCCGATAAAATTAGATTTGCAAACATTTTTGTAATAACTGTTTTATTAAATCAGTTATTTTTAACAATAAAACGCAAAAATAGATTCGGTTTCTCTTCAGTTAACAAATCAATTAAAGGGTTATTTAAAACAAATTATTGCAATTAATTTTGTTTATCAGATTTCAGTATAGGATTCCTTAAAAGTGAAATTAAATACTTCGAATCCTGATCATCTTGGTAAATGAATAAGCACAACTAGCTTGAAATGTGATCCGGATTCTTATGATTCAACTGATTATTTCGTGTTATTCC
Organism: Euzetes globulus; assembly: GCA_034695525.1. Lineage (NCBI taxonomy): Eukaryota > Metazoa > Arthropoda > Arachnida > Sarcoptiformes > Euzetidae > Euzetes > Euzetes globulus. The sequence goes on from JAQIWP010001298.1 coordinate 13,634, forward strand.
TGACAGTGCCGACAATCCACTCGACTTTAGCCGAAACGCTCACATACTCGACGTATTTGATTCTGTCATCCGGGCAAACAATTTTTGTCTCGTTCTCCTTTTTCCACCCAGGGTGGTTGCTCCTGTAACCGCGAGTGACTCCAATCAGTACTGCTCTTCCACTTACATATTGTATTAATGGTCCGCCAGAGTCGCCCTTTGAGTAAAAATTTAAATTGATTCGGTTGAAAATTGAGATAAATGAGCAAAGATACTAAGGCCTAGAATCTATTAAAATTATATAATTAGCTTAATATTTAGAAAGAGTACCCTAATAATAATAATAATCAGTAGAAGAAGTACGGTACTGGGAGGAACCAATCACAGAAGAGCTTACCTGTGACGTATCCGTATAACTAGACGTACACAAACGGTTAACTGAAATATAATTTAAATAATATAATATAACATAAATAAATAATAATATAAATAAAGAAAAAACAAATAATTTTTAAAGAAATAATTTTTATTGAATAATTGGAGTTAAAATTATTTGATCAAATTCATTTTTAAATACATAATAATTTGTGTTTAATTCTAAAAGATTAAACATAAGTTCAGGATTGGTGTATCCATAGCATTGCCAGTTGCCATCTCGAAGATGTGTTTCTGGAGCTGCAACTGGAGCTGATGTGATTGGAGCCAGAGTGTCATGGGTTGAATCCATCGAACTTCCGTAAACAGGTGACGTATCCATAGGATTCCAGGTGAAGTCCTCCAAAGGCTCAGGAGTTCCGGTAATCCATGAAGAGATGAGGTTAGGGCCGGCGTCAAAAGGAGTCACGGAACTCCATTCATCGAGTGCGGCCAGAACTGTATCTCCTATCTCCATTGATGGGTCCCAAGATCCCATCGGTGGTGAAAGCTGAGGCTGAGGTGTCTCGTCCGGATCTTCGGAGTTGTCCGTCCAGTCAAAAGAGGAAGACTCGTCCAAAGCCAGTGGTGTCGATGCCATACGAGGGTTGTCGAAGTACCAGTCAGAGCTGTGCAGACAACAGCCGTCGATTGGTGGCATATCCAGGCAATCTTCGCAGATGCCCAATTCGTGGGGGTCGGCCTCAAACAATCCATTTAACGGCTCCACTGCCGACAACTCCAACTCTTTTTCGCGAATGAATGATCCGATCGAAGAAACTGTAATGGAAAAGCATTAGATTATTTAAAATTTTACTAAATCCTGAACTTACTATATCCGTAGCTGTAGTCCGATACCTCCGATGGGATGTCCAATATTGGCGGGTTGTTGCGCTGGTATTCCAGGCCTAACTCATCGTCAATGCCGGGGATCATCACTTTGGCGTACATATTTATTTTAGTTTTTCGAAGTTAACTCTAAGAGAATTCAAGAAAGACTGATGAAAATGTCAAATTTTCAGGGGTTTATATATGAAACCCTAGCACTACCAAAGGCAGGGGCTTTCAAATACCGCTTTAGCACTGTTAATGCTATCTTTGTAGCAAAACCAAAAACCGACACTTTTTCTAGGAACTCTACCTTTGACTGTACTAAATTTATTTTCCTTCTAAAAGGTTTCTAATGGATTTTTCCAATAAAATCCATTAAGCACTTTGCATTTATTGCTAAAATCCATTAGGCACTTAGACTTTATTGTTAAAATCCATTAGGCACTTAGCTTTTAGCTTTTAGCACTTAACTTAATGGATTTCTCAAGAAATAGTAATTAAGAACTGGAAAATTCCAGTTTTCAAGGATTTTCTAGATATTTCTAGAATTTAGTAAATTTTTATTAGTAAGAAATTTGAATAGATATTAAAATAGATATTAGAATAGATATTAAAGTAGATATCAGAGTATATAAGTAGATAAGAGTGATATTAAACATTAAAAATAAGTATTTTTATGAAATTCTTCATAACTTAAAAACTAATAATTTTATAGATTTCTAACCTTCATTAATTGAATTTGCATGTGTTTTGGAGTGCCAAATGATATAAATATCATATATATAACAACTTTGAAAATCTCCATTTTTGCAATTATTCTAAGAAAATTTTTTTGAAAAAAATTTTCAACTTAAATTTCGAAATCGAAAATTTGTTTTTTCAAGAGGTTTCGAAATATGTAATAAAAATTCTGGAGATATATATAGAAACTTATTGCAGTGTATTGTATAGTCTTTTAGGGTTACAGGCTTTGCAGGTATTGTAGTCTTTTTAGGCATTACAGGCTTTGCAGGTATTGTAGTCTTTTTAGGCATTACAGGCTTTGCAGGTATTGTAGTCTTTTTAGGCATTACAGGCTTTGCAGGTATTGTAGTCTTTTTAGGCATTACA
>JAQIWP010001299.1:0-15952 GCA_034695525.1 Euzetes globulus
CTCTCCTCTCTCCCTCCCTCCCTCCCTCCCCTTCTCTCTTTCTCTCTCCATATAATATTTATGTGTTTTTGTCCGAGGAATTCATTAATTTTTGGTCAAATATTTATAAAAATGACTAATTTTTTTTATTGTGGACATCACAAGATTCAGAAGACAATAACAAGTTATGTTTTCTTTGTATTTCTTGTTATTTAATACGTTAGATGTTATTCTACTTATTTGCTGACAACAAACATTAACAAGGACATTCATTCTGGAGGGATTCATCTGGAAAACTATAAATCTAAATTAACAAGCTTACTGTTTTATAAATCACCATTTTACATTTTCTTTAGAATTTACGAGAATTTTGACTTTTCCTTTGAACAGATAGTGGCTTTGAATTGTGCTTTCATCCATGAATTAAAAATACAAAGTTGACATCAGTTTCGGTTATTCTGATTTTTGCATAAAAGTCAGACTTGGTTTGGAATATGTCGAGCAGAAAATCAATTGAATAAAAGGGAATAACCTCTGATTCAAAGGCATCCAAGAAATGAAAATTGAATTTTAGATTTTTGCAAATTTTAACTTAAAAAGCCTTAATGCAAATGATAGGGAAAAAGTCGTAAAACCAACAAATGATATGTGAATTGAGAACATAAATTCAATTCTTATCAAATGATGAGTCGCTGGTCTTCTGATACACAAACAAATAGTTTTGGACCCAATAATAAATAATTCTTTTGATGTATGGAAATAATATTCAAATTCTTGCCTTTAATAAAAAGCCGACAAATTTTGAGTATTACCGACAAATTGCACAAGTTTATATCTAATATTTAAATCAGATTCTTTGGAATTTGATTCATTAAAATATTACAAAATATCTCTGAATAAGCTATTAGTATATAAATGAAAATTTTCCGGTTTGCCAAAAAATGCCAATTAATGAGTCTTTTTAGAATATGGTTTGCTTTTTTCAAGATTATTAAGTTAGCAAGATATTTTAGACATTATTTGCTCTGATCATCACTGTTGTCTTAATTATTTAATGGATACTTTTGGATGTATTGCAGTGGTATTTAATATAGTACACAATAATGGATGGCCAAGGGGCAGTATATTAGAAATTCCATATAATATTTTTGGTCTTGGCTGTACCCCCTGATTTGAGGAAAAATGCTATCCACTTCCCTGAGGTCAGGTATCCACATCTCTGACCATCCCTGATAATAACGTACTTCAATTTAAATGTTATTAACATTTCAGATATTTTTTAATGAATTGATTTGAAATTTAAGTAAATTAAAAATTTTTGTGAATCAATTGAATCAATAGAAAAATGTGGGCTTTTGGTGAATGAATTTTGCATGGTCTTCAGTTAAGCTGGAATATTTTAGCTGGAAAATTTTCTTCTAATGTAGGTGAGTCTCAAGGATCAGGGCAAATGCCTTGTCTTTATTCCCGCTGGCACCCCCTTGATTTAAGCCTTGAAAAATCAAACAAAACAAAAGAATTCAATTAGTAGATAAGAGCTCAGGGACTATTAAACATTCCTGCATGTACTTTGAGGCAATGAAATTCAATCTAATTTCAAATCTAATGCAAATCAATTAAATAGAGCAATCGTCCTTGCTTTAATCCAGAATTATTTACATTACTTGTTTGTTTTCTAGGACCCCTTTTAACTGGTGATTTACAAACAAGAATTCAAACCTTATTTCTTAGACTCAAAAAACAAAAATGAAGTCAATTTTGATTCAGAAAAAGAATTTTTGAAAATAAAAATGAAAAACATTTGAAAATTTACTCAAATAATGAGTGAAAAAAAGGTTTCTTGAATTTGAATGAAGGAAATGAAGAGTTGTTTCAGTTGTTTCTGTTAAAGGCAGTGATGCTTAAAGTAGTAAAGACTTGAAGCTCCATTGATTTGAACTAGACCATTTTCAATCCCTTTTAGAAATGTATCAAAGTGTTCTTCGAAATAATAAGAATTGTTCAGATTTTTCGTTCTGAAAATTGGCCCTGAAACTGTTCTCTGCTGAACTGAGTTTTCTTCATTATTGGCTTCCGCGGCCCTGGTTTTAGGACCAAGATTCTAACTGACAATTCGCAAATCATTGACACGTATGAAAACAAAAAGTTAATAGATAGCTGGCATCACATCATAATAAATGGGTTATTAGAAGAGATGTCATTTAATGGATATCTTATATCAAAATAAGCTTATTTTGCAGACAAATTCTGTCGGAAATAAACAGAAGAAAACATGAAAAGAGGCGATTGGATGGCCTTTAAACCAAAGGGGAATTCTATTGCAAATCAACGAATTAAATCACTGAATTAAATACAGAATTATCCTGAACTACAAGTTGAAGGGTCTCAAAGGACAGTTGAATTATTGAATCTTGTAATTTTTAATCTTGAATTTGAAGAAAAAACAAATTTGTGACATATTTATGAAGCCAGTTATGCCTGGTTTATTCCCAAGAGCAGGAACAGATAAATCATTTATCATGTATTCGAAATTCAAATGGCAATAAAGTAAATCATTGAATAATTTTTTAAAGTGTATTTTTTTAAATACTTTACTAGATAAAAAAATTCTCTGCCTAATAATTCAAAGATGGCCAATCAAAATTTGTTCCAAGGGGATATGGGGGAGGGCAAAATGGCTGATGGAAATAGCACGGGAAAATTCAATCAAATGCAGGACTAAATCATGCAAATAGACAACAAATGCACATACAGTCTAACCTCGGTTTAAGGTTTAATTTTTGGCAGGGGTGTGCAAGATCCGTGATTCTAGAGGGATAGCTCATTTTCAGGCCATAATCTATAGGATCTGGGGATATATTTCAAAAATAATAGAAAGAAATGGAAATTGGAAACTTTAATATCTATTAAATCATATTCTATTAAACCGATGATAGACTGTATAAGGTAAAAAATGACATTAAAGCCTTAATAAAGCAAACCATTGCAGGTGAGCCCACTTTTACCCATAACTTATCAATTAATTTATGTCTTATCGAATGATTTCGTACTTGTCTTTGCATTTTATGACAGAATAAACTTGCTTAATTAAAAGTTGGCATGAACACCCTTGCAAATGAAAAATTTGCTGATTAATGACAATCTGTTTATCAATCAATTAGACCAAGTTGCGTAAGTCCCAAGCTAATTTCAAAATGGTTAAGCCTTTACCAGCCATTAATCATGGCTTATCTTTTTTTTGAATGATTTTTTGAGGCCAGGTAGTTTGTTAAATGTCATCGCTTGAAATAACGTTATAATTTCAGTGTTCCTGTTCAAATTAATAAAACTCAAATGATCCAGTGATTAATTTAATGAAATGAAACTTTAAATCAAATCAATTGATATGTTTTCGGCATTTCGTAACAATTCTGACATTTTTATAAATTGATGTCATTTTTTTCAAAAAAGTCTAACGAAACTAATTGATTTGACTTGATTAAATTTTTAATACACAAAATAGAGAGCACTGGTGGGCAGAATTCAAATTATAATTTCATTTAATATCATCTGTCGGTCCTTTTCCTTATATTTTAATGAAATGAATTAAATTTATATTTCCTGGAAATATGAACTTATTAAAATCTTAATGATGGTCAATTTGTTCACGGAATCTTTCGATTATTTATAGCAAGAATCTATAGTTTCATTAAATGTTCTTTAAAGTTTTTCTAAATTCAATAAAGGCAGGAATTTTCCAATTATCCAGTAAAGAATGTGACAAATAAAGTTTAATGGATGAGTTCCACACCCTATCTATTCTTTGGGCATAAAAGACAGGCCGACTGAATGAGAATTGAGTTAATTATTTTCTTTGATTAGGATATGCTTTTTGCCAATCAATCATCAAAATTATTAATTTATTGATTTGTTATTTGATTTTTGGCAACTCTTTATATGACTCGACTATTGGGAACAAACAAACCGATTGTTTTAGGAATTCCTTCACTATTTTATGTGCTTTTCATGTAATAACACATAAAATTGAGTTCAACTGAACTTTTAATATACTTGTTATTTGAGTTTTAAATGCATTATAATTATTTACAATTACTGTTTTGGGAAAAATGTGAGCCACGAAAATATGTGACCCTACGTATAATCCTGCCAATAACCCAAAAAGTACATTTTTTGGTTTTTCCCCTTTTATTGCATTCAATCAGTTGTTAATAAATAAATTGTGTTAACAAACAAACAAAAAACTTAAAGCAATAAATATTTTCCTCGATTTTATGTATTAATATTATTCAGGGATGACCAATCTAACTTTTTCATAGGGGTATGCAAGGGGGGGGGGGTATTTTGTCAAAGTGTCTAGGCTATGTATTTTTATATGAATTTTCCAGTCATTTGTGTGGCAATAGTTTAGATGAAGTTATTTTTGGAGTTATTTTTATTTTTTGAATAAACAACTCTTATGACAATTTATTTTAACACCTTGAGTCAATGAATAGATTTTAAATATCAAAGTTAATATTTGAGTTTGTAAAAATAGATTCTTGTGATCATATGAAATATGAATGAAAAATATTATTTTTGTATTTAAAATATGATTATTCAAAAGGACTCGACTCGAGCCTCAAAAATATTATTGACGTAAAAATCAGTGTAAATATTGTTAAACATAATTATGTTTTCAATCCTCGATATTGTGTTTGAGAATCCATTAGTGTTTTATTGCTTTCAAGACTCTATTGGTCTGAAGAGTCAATTCAGAGTATTTTTATGACAATTCAAATATTTAATGACTAGAATAAAAAAAAGCTTGTTTTCGCATTTGATTTCAATTGATAGAAAGAATAAAAATAGCACTTCTAGAGGTGATTTAACAAGAGCCTTTTGACAAAAGACGGTATTCTTGGGAAGTATTGTTATTGTCATTTGTAAACATAATTTTTTCAAGAAATAAATGTCAAATGATTTTATTTTTTATTCTTTAATATTGCGGATGAAGTTTAAACATAGAAACAGATTATTTTTTTCACCAATCAACTATTATTTGTCATCTTGATAATCTTTACTAATAATCTAGTCTTTTGCAAGATTCTAGATTATTACTTAGTTGCAGAGAATTTAGCCTACTTACATTATCTGTTGATTGCAAGAAAGGGAAGACAGATAAATTTGTTCTGATGAATTGTAGATCCTTTGAAAGCCTTTCTGTTGAAATCAAGTAACTTTAGATAACATTCTATTATTCTGACCTAATTCTGGTTCAGCACTCAATTCATATGACATTTAATATTAGAAACAAAGATTATTATTGAGTTCCAGTCATATTCAGTGCATTTGAAGCGAAGATGTGCTCAAAATTTAATGAAAAACTCTAATTTTACGTCTTTTGAGTCGAAAAAATCTATTTGTTGTAAGAAAACTTTATTTATTTTAGCTCAATATTCAGGGTCATATCTGCAAAGCAGTAAAAGATGTTGAATTCCAAGACGTGATGTTTTCATAGTTTTCTAACTTTTCTTTGATCACATTTATCACAATATTTAAGATTAAGGAAGAGATGTCTCAGTCATAACAGACAACATTATATCAAAATTCATAACAACACTGAGTCGTTGTTTTTCCGCTTAAAAATGGTGTTATTAAAGCAAAAATAAGAATATTCTTTAAAGTTATAAATTAGTCCAGGTCAGAAACAAGCTAATTTATTTCCATTTATTTTAGAGTATTAGGAATAGTTTCACATAAATATGATTTTTGCAAAAAAGTTGTGAATTTAAATAAATAGATAACGAATATGTATGAAAATGTAGAAATGCTTAATCAAAGCAGCACATTAAATGTCCCCGAGGCCATTTTTCCTTACTGGAATTGTTTATATGTTAGGCTTTGGTATAAATTATTCAATATTTATATATAAAAATGTTTTTCAAAGTTTAATGTCTTTCTGTGCAGTGAAAAAATGAAAATATTTTTTGATATCTTAAATGACATTGCTTTTTGTTCGTGGATAGAATTTTAAATTATCTACCTTCATTTTGCGAAATTTTCGATATTTTCCAATTCTTTCCAAGTTGAAAATACGAAACTAAATTGAATTTCAAAGCACCTTTATAGTCTAATGTATCGCTTATATGATTAGCATTAAAATAACCCTGGGATAAAATCCGTATGTTATAAGAGTTAGTCTTAAATAATGAGTGGAATAGATTTTGTTGAAGCTGTTGACATGATACAATCTTGGTTGTTAAAATATTAAGAACCTTTTTAGACAGTGACAAACATGTAATAATTAATAAATTATAAATTAAAACACTGAGATTTTGAACAAAAATTGATTATAAAGGAACATGCAATATAGTCAGCCATTTGTGGATCATGATAAACAAAGCGATTCCCTAACTGCTACAAATTGATCTTTCTTAGAGTGACCTCATAGCATAATAATAATAATAATTTTATTTATCATTTAATCATTTAATATATAACAAAATTGTATACAATTTAAAACAATTTTCTATTTCGTTGAAAAAATCTTTCCCGGGACAGAAATTTTTGGGAGTGGGTGTTCATTCTTTTGAGCCTGTACAATTTATTTCAAATCTCAGGTAAGCAATTTGACAAATGAGATCCCACTATGGCTACCACTATTAAAATTCTTCCAATTGGAGTAATTTTGATTTAAATAAAGCCTGAGTAAATAATCCTGGTTAATTAAAGTCTGAAATAGTATTAGACTAAGGCCATTATTGCTATTTAAATTTATTCAAAGTCTGCTGGAGTATTGAACCGGGTAGAGGTAACCCCTGCCTACCACTGCATGTCAAATAGTGTATTCCGCTTTTGGAGTCCAAACGTTTTTCCAACAAAAGTTGTTTACTTCAGACAATAGATTGCTTCAGACAAAGATCTACTGCAACACAAAGAGCCTGAAAAAAGGTTTTGATGCAAAAGCAGTCGACAATTGAATCATTGATGTAATCGATTAAAAAAGCAAATGAAGAAAAACAGTCTTTGATTGAAAAATAAAAGTTTAGTTCAAAAATAGAGTTCACTTAAAAGTACAATAATTTTTTTTAAATAACTAGGAATCTGTTTTTTGTCTTCAGATTACTATATTCTGTGGTTCAGTGCTTATAATCGTTTGTAGTTTTTTGTTCCGCAGATGAAAGTTCACCAGAAAATAAAATAAAAGAGGTTTTCCTTTTCTTAGGGTCTGTGCAACAAACAGATTATAATTTTTTTTTGTCTGAGACTTAACACAACTGTAAAAAAATGTTTTTTCTTTTCGGAAGAAAAAATTCATAATTTTCACGACTATTATTTTAATGCTTCAGTGGAAGGGAAGGCACAGAATAATAATAATGGAAGTGAATCTTTCAAATGATTAACAATGCATTACCTGAGCAGAAGACAGGAAGAAGTCTTGCAAATAAATTAAATGCTGTCTCTTTTCAAGTCAATTGTGTTTACAATGCATTCAAACAGTATTACAGATTCTATACCAATGTGTGGATAGAATTTGCGATAAAAACAATTTCTTTTCTGTCCCTTTTTTATCAAATACTTGTTTCCGTCATATTTACATCAGTTCTTGCAATTGAATAAACAATTACTTTTGAAATTGAAAAAAATATATGCAATTGAATTACAATTGAATTTTGTATGGATTGCCTAACCGTATACTTAGAGCCGGTCTTCACTCTTAGCAAATAATTCTGATTTAATCATTCAGGTATTTGATACTATCGATGGTCAGGGAAGATATGCCAGACAATTTTACAAATAAATATCAATGTGGACAATTATCATAAATTAGAAAGGTTTATTAATAACCAGCATAACGTTTGATTTATTGAGATTTAACCGAGGAATTCGTAATAATGGCTAATACCAGAGGCGGTCCAAGCAATTGAATTTCATACAAAATTTTTAATTTATTTTATTTTTATCTCATTTTATTCATATGTAATATCGAAAACAAATTATTACAGTCTATCCTGGGTTTAAGGGAATCGGGTTTAAGAGACAGTCTTTTAACCAAGGATGTGCAAGGGGGATGTCATGAAATATTCCTCTAGGTTAGAGATTTGGTTATTTATCCAAAAATTGGACTTTAAGACCATCAAGATATAAAATAAGCCACAATTAAGTTAGCAGCTATTGTAAAAATTATTTTAATACAATTAGATGTAAGGCATAAAAAAAATATAAATAAACATTTAAGTTAATTTTCGATTTGTTTTAATTTAATCAATTTTAATAGCTGGCTAAGAGCACGCCATTCGGAGCTAAAGGATAAGGTGTGTTGCCTGATAATTCAGGAAACATCCGAAACTAATTTACTCAACTCAATTTGAAAATAAAATAATTTAAAATAAATTGAATTTTTTACTGAGTAAATACAATAAATTAATTATTTTGAGTAATATTTAAATGTTTTATTTGATTCAAAAGTAATTTATTAAATAATCATGACTTGAATTCAGTCCAATATAAGACCAGATGTCGTTCACAACTTGCTTTTAATCCAATTACATTTACCAGAGATTATGCCGTTTATTTAAAAGGGTTTCTGAACTAGAAACATTTTCTCGTCTTTTTTGAATATTTATCTAGCTGCTAATTGAAAAAAGATTTTTCTAAAGTCCAAAAAAACTAGATATAATTTATCTAGTTGAAGCAGGTCTAAGACTTGTCAACTCTATTTTTCTAATGAATCTGATTTTATGCATTTTATATTTAAGCTGAACTGGGAGAGTTTGGCCGAAAGAAATGACCTGAAGTGTTAATCCATCCTCCCCCTTAATACGTTTAAAATAACCATTGAAGATTATTTATTGATAATTGTGGGCATTTTGTTTTTATTGTTTATTCAGTTAATTGATGGACAAATAGTAAGAACTGGTGAATGAATTTTTCCGTTTGTGCCACAAATGACCAGTTTTTGTATCGAAACGATCCATTTGTAGACACAATTCTTAACAATGAATAGGAGTGGGTGTGCTCTGAGTAGAGCCCGTTGACTGATGGCTACCTTTTATCAATTTATAGTTTTGTATTCCCAATTGATTATCATTTAATCTTGTCTGATGAAAATCTGCCACACAAGTAATTTTGCCAAGGGCAATTTCCACAAAGAGAATTTGGAAAATTAAAATATAAATTCTTGTTCATAGTTGTAAAGGAATAGTGCTGTAATCCCCTTTTCAGGCTGTTCATCCCTTAGATCGATGCCTTTATCCCTGGGTAAATGAAATTGATCTTGCTTGAAATGAGATTCGTGCAGATAATGGATTTGTATTCTAATTTGTATTCTATCTAGTAGAAGCCGTAGGCGTTTAGGCATGATTAATGTATGTTTGTCAGGTTCACGAACTATTGTTGCCCTTGATTATTTGTTTCTAATTTTAACTGGGCCAAGAACAATTAATTGGGATTTGAATGTAGCAAGTTTCATTAAATAGAAGGGATTCAATCAAATTATCTTTTACACAATCGAGTTGACAATTATTTTGCTTAACAAATGTATCAGTCGATGGAAGGCTGAAAACTGATCCGAACCCTTTTAATGGATCAGAATGAATAATTCAATGCAATTGTGATGGAATAGAAGCCATTGGACTGGAAGCCCAGGGCTCACATCCATTGCCTACTTAACTGGTATTGACTTTTCTTTTCCTTTTTTCGGAGTCGAAAATAAATTAACATTAAATCAATGATAAAGAGATTCTCCGCTTTTGTGATGTTTTCTTATGTATAAACTTATGTAACGAATCGAAAGACAGAATAAGTCAAACGTTTTATTCAATTTTGAAGATATTGAGAGAAATGTTTGAATGAAATCTTTTTTTTATAAAAATGTTGACCTTGATAATTCTGTGAAATTCAATCCATTTCAATGAGATTCTCAAAACCGTTTTCAAATTAAATTCTGGAATTCACTTTGGAGCAAGATTACTTTGATGTTAGAAACGGGGTTAACCAAGCTCCTCAAGCTTTCTAGTAGAAGGATTTTCACAAAACTTAGGCTGGTCATAAAGCCTAACTTAAACTAAGTTGTCTAAAAATTAAGTCGAAAAGATGGAGAAGAAAAATCAAAATTTTTGTCAAGGTTCTACTGCTTGGGCAACCCTGCGTATATTATATCTGTACAACATTTATCATTAAAGATCATCCTATTATTTTTCGCTTAATGCCCTGCTTGGAAAATTGTCAGCTTATCAATTATTATCAAATCACCATCAAATATAAATTAATGGATTATCCATGTTGAAGTTGTTGATGAAATTTCATCAATTCATTAGAGAATCTCTCTCTCTCTCTCTCTCTCTCTCTCTCCCTCCCTCCCTCTCTCGCGTTGATATCAAATTCCATTCGCTATTTCATATACCAAGAGCAATTGAATAAAAAAAACTGATCCCTCATGAGTTATGTGTTTTTATGTCTAATTCGTGATAATATGACGAACTAATGGCAAAATTTCAAACATTCACATTAAATGGTTACATTATAAGTTATAAACTAGTCAAAATTAAATTCCTAACTTAATGAACCAACTCATATTTCTCGAACAAAAAAAACTGTCCCTTAAATTCTTAAATAGATGAAAGTTTATGAGTAATAAATTGAGCGATCGATTCGAATAATTGCTTGATTAAAATTGATTTAATATGATTTGAGTGACAATTATTTGGTTTCATTGCCAACTCTGATATAAACAGTTAAGTTTGTGGAACTCTTGTACAACAAACTTGTTATCCGGGTCGACGCAAAATTTTAATGATAATGCAATAACGTATTAATCTTGCAATTTGACGAGAAATTCGACTCCAATTATTAAATACAATAATCAATATCACAAGATATCTTGTCTGTCTCTATTAAATTACAGTTAAAGGCTCACCCCCAAATGATCAAGGTCTAGGCCTGGATGAGATAAATTGCTAATTATTTTAGAGAACTCTAACCGCAAGTTCAACATCTCCTAGACTTTGCTTAACACTTATCTAATTAATACCTCAATTCAATACCTAATTTGAGTATCATTTTTGATATTATTAATCTAGTAATTTTTTTTTCCATATAAACTGTTTATTTGAACTTGGTTCACTTTAATAAGGGCCTGTCTTGAATAAAATATTTTTAATCTAGTGTTAAATCTCATTTATTTGATTGAGGAAGTTTTACCAAATTTAAAATAAATACCAATCAAGTATTAATAACATTTCCAGCTAGATCAGCATAATAAATTACATGTAATATTTTTAGTAATAAACTTAGCAGTTTAATCTCGTAAATGGCGCCTGATAATCAGAATTCATTTTAGATTAAAAGGTTTTACATTTTGGTCCTGGCCAATCCGAGCTAAACTTACCACAAAAATAGTGATACATTCAAATTTAATCATACTCATACTTAAGTAGCAAAATTGTCAAGTTAAACTTGAATGTGTAAAAATTGTAATGTTAAACTAAATAAATTTATTTTTCTGGCAATTAAATTATCTTGACCGTTTTTTACAAAATAGCAGGAAATTTTCCACTTAACTCTTTCAGTCTAGACAACTAGCTATTAAAAATATTAAGTGAGCAAGAAGGAAATAATGTTTTAGCCCTTTTAGCAAATTTGCTTCAAATAATTAGAAATGTGGTGACCTTAGGACAGGCCAGTGGACAGTTAGCTAAAAATGTCTGTTGTCTTTGCGACTGAGCTTTACTGTTAAACTAAGATTTAGCGGCGGCCGGGAATTCCCCGACCGAGTGGAGCACATGAACACTCGAATACATATTACTATTTATCGCTAAGTTTATCCGTTTTTAACATTTAATGAAAGAATAGTGTACTCTGTGAACGACCTTGGTTTCGCTAATATAGCCTTGAAAGGAATTCTTAATTTTTATAGATTTATGTATTGCCTGCCATTAAGCGACTGTCCAAAAACTGTTGATCGCCTGCTTAATTATATTAATTATCTTGTTAAATAAATACCATTCGACTCTATTATTATTGTGTTTAAAATTTTTATGACTAATAGGAGGCAATAATTGTCAAAAAAAAGTAGTCAATTGATTCTATCATTGAACTGTTTTTTCTGTATTTGATGGGTCATATCAGTCGACTTTGTACTGGAAGAACACAAATATGATTATCTACTGACAAATAATATATATAACGCGATGGCAAACTTGAAAATCTAATACACAACTATTGGACAATCAATAAGTCTCGTGAGTTGATAAGGGCCCTGGATGATAACATGACTACTTTTATTCCGATTCGCGATTCAAACAAAAATGTTTGTTATCCATTAAAATAATTTCTTGATTTTTCCAGTATATTATGGCTTCTCAAAGGCACAGAACAGTTATTGAGAAAACCCCCTATTTTTTCAGGCATTTGCTAATCTGATATCAAAAGCATATTTATCTATAGTATAGGCGCTCTCTCTCTCTCTCTCTCTCTCTTACGCACTAAAAGACATATGACTTGAAACCTTTTTTTGTCTTTTTTCAAAGCTATATAACGAATATATTTAGTTCTTTAAGACTCCGTTTTTTATGTAATTTGTGTCTATCATTAGCGGCACTTACGAGTTATGGAGTTATGGAAAACCTGTTTTTCACACCACCTCCTAATTCTTGCTATTGAATATAGCCATCAATATTTATAAGAATATTTAATTTTATGTTAAACAAATAGGATCTGCTTCAATTTGTCACTCATTCAATCTAAAATTGAAGTTTCATACAACTATATCAGCCTCTAGGATGCTTGATTCCTGATAATATCATCTTGATTGCTTTTTAGATAATTTTTTTTAGCTTTTGCTCACACTTCTAATAAATAATACTGGTTTTAACTGTTCATGGTACAATTTTATGAACATTTTTTACATGTCAGTCCTTTTTTTTAACATTTATATTATTTGTGTATTACCTGTGCTAGAATAACTTTGAAATTTGATTAGGATAATAAATTAATGCTGAAAAGTATCTTTGAAAAATTCAATTAAGTGATTATTACGAAAAAACTGATTTAATTTCTATTTTTATTCTATTAAATGAAATTTCAAATAAATTTCTCATTTTTATTATTAGCTCTTTTTTATGACTAAATATTTTCAAAGAAAATTTGATTTTTCGAATTCAATTCACTTATTAGCAGTTAATATGAGGATTAAAAGTAAAATTATCCTTCAAATGAATTCATAAATAATTTTTATTTATTTTTTCCCATTTTATGTTATATTCAAAATCATTAATGTTTTAATTGTCAGAAAAAGTTTATATTATTAATGAATTATTAGAGAAATGTTTTTCTTGATGTTTGCTCTCAATTAGGAATTTAATAATAGTTACTAGATTCAATTAAACATATGAAGTGGGTTATATACTTAGAATCCAATTATTAATCATATTATTCAGCGTGTATTCTGTCGAACAGGTCTGTCAAAACTCTTGGTCCTTATCAGAACAATCTGTTTACAAAAACTACTTTAAATAAATAGTATTTTTTAAATGTTAAGATAAAAAGACAGTTATCAAGGTTGCTTTAGATCAGAAATCGATTGCATCAGATGCCCACTTTTACCCCGGATAGGGTTTTCTGAAATAAATGTCAAACTAATTGTTAATAAATTGTTTTTCAATTCCTTTTGATTAATTGGTCATTATTTATGAGAAAATACAATACCAGGGTACCTTTTTTTTAGAAAAAAATTAAATTAAATACATTAAGACTTGTATTACTTGTTTCGATTGAAACTTAGCCTGGCATTATTTATTCAAAACATTAGATTTTAGTAAGTGATATTGGCGTGTGAATTATTACCCATACCTAGCTGCAATCAGCTAAAAAAAGCCTGGCCATTCCCAAGAAATCAATTTAATTGATGCAAGCAATCATAATTCAGTTAAAAGTGTTAACCTTCGCAAATAACCTGCGGTCCAAACATTATAAATGATTTTATTTTGTTGATGACCTCTAATGAGTCTTATCTGATCATTCAGTTCTGAAAGTTTTTTATTTGTTATTTTTAAAACAGAAATAATTCAAATTTTCTCCGTTTAATTGAATAAGTTTTAACTCCAAACAAGTGATTAATGCCCCTGATTCATTCAATAGCTATTTCCTTTGATAAAACACAAGTGATTTGCTTAAAATTCTTAGTAAATCCGAGTCTTCCGCGAGAGAGAGAGAGAGAGAGAGAGAGAGAGAGACCGTTTTAATTAGTCACCTTCAACAAGCAGAATTCTAAAGTATCCTAAACAAAGTTGTTTAGTGAAAATGCCTGCTGGAAGAGCTTAAATCAATCATGATTAAAGTGCCATTTTAAATACATTAATTGGATTATAATGTATTTGTATTGAAATCGACTTTAGTTTAATTAAGCCTAAAGTTATTTATTTATTCAATGAATTCAACTTCAATACACTTGATTTGGCTGTTGAAATGTCAGAACTAATTAGAAGTATTTGAATTTAATGACTGGTATAATCTTGGCTATTGCCTGGCTTACTTTAATGTTTATAAAAAATAAAATACAGCATACAGTTCCTTATTTGAAAAAAATCAATGGTTTTAATAAAATCAATAAAAATCAAATAAATATTGGGATAGATTTTTTTAAAGAAGTTGATTGATAGTTTTTAAATTTATAAGCCATAAATTGAAAATAATTTGTTAAAAGGTACGTGAATCACATACAAGCACATTATATTCGGGGCACTTGTTTACCAGACTCTTAACACTGGCTTCAATTCAGTTAAGAGACTTTTCTCTTAACTCAGTTATAATCAAGAATTCTTTTTCTATACTTTATTTGATAATTTATTTTTTCTTGTTAACTTTTCTATAATATTCGGAGAAAACTTGTGATTAAAATAAAAGTATTTGTTTCGTTGCACTAATCAATTTTGAAGGACTTTTGACTAGAATATTTCTGCAGCACTTTTTGAAAAGAGCAAACAAATTATTAATTAAATGAAAATTTGCATTTCGCACGACTTCAGTATTCAGAGTTATAAACAAAAATACAAATTAATGGCAAAAACTATCGCTTTTTTCTCATACAATAAGTTCTTTATTTTTCTAATTTAATTAGATTTTGATTGAATTAGGAATTAAACTCAAACTTTATAAGAGTATTATAATAAGTGGTTTTTACCAAAATTAATTTAATCTTGTAAAACCAGGTTTCTCTCACTCTCCCGCGTTATTCAACAACCAAAACAATAACTTCAATTACAAATTTGAATTTGAATATAAATAGTTGATTGCTAATATTTTTTCATGCAGAGCACGAATTTAATTTCTTATTTGCTTTAAAAACTATTTTGAATAAATTATTAACACTTTCATTGAATGAATGGATAAATTCATTTGAAGTTTAATTAAAACTTCTCTCTCAGACAATATTTGGCTTTTTGTTAATTTTAGTCCCCCTTTAATGCCCGGAATATTTATCTGATTTGGCAAACATTTGAATTAATAATGTAACCATTTAAATATTTGTAATGCCTTTTGTAATATGTGGTCATTTTTCGACAATTTTTTCCAATAATTACATATTTTATTGCATTTTTAATTGAATTTTTAATAAAGTAAAAGAAATGTCGATTTTTAAGAGCAGATCAAATATTTTACTTTCGGTAAACTCCTCTGGATACATTTCGAATACAGCTACACTTCTCATTTACATCCAATAAATCTTATTAGTTTTATTTTTAATAAAGTTATCAACGCCTTAATTCCTAGTTATTTGTTCCATATTTTCAACTTAAATGTAACCAAATACATATTTTGCGACATTTTATGAACATTTGATTTGACAATAAAATTGTTTTTGTTTTTCTTTACCTCAATATTAGTCATACTCTTCAGTCAAATGGCAATCTCTTGCCTTCTCTAATGAGCATGGTAATTAAGAAATTAAATTCTTTTTTATGAGAGAGAGAGAGAGAGAGAGAGAGAGAGAGAG
>JAQIWP010001300.1:0-15951 GCA_034695525.1 Euzetes globulus
ATCTCGGCATTCGATTCTTATGGTTCAACAATAGGCGCGCGCTAATCATGCAAATGTATTTGATCACAATACGGGACATGCTTTAAATATGTCTATCAAAAATATTTTAAAATTTGCTCAAAGGTTGTGTAATAATTTACAATTTGGCAATTGATGTCGACTTTTTTTATTCGGAAATCTAAGGCTTAAAGAGATATAATGTCCACCAGAATTGGCACTTTTGGTACATACACAACCATCATTTAATACCATTTCCATGAAAAGATCGAGATGTGCTTTAGGCGAATTGATCACGAGTGATTGTTAATTTTCTTGGCTTACACGGGTAGGTTCTTTCTGCCTTAGGTGGTTAAGTAACCCCATATGCCAACTAAGCCTTACAAACGGTCACAAAAGTAATGTCAATGCATTCTCTTCTATCTGATAGTTCATTTGGTAGTTCATCTGCCGTTTATTTGAAGTACCGTATTCCCACAGAACATTCCCTACTGGAAGACTAGGTGAATTGGGAAAAAGGTAGGGGATCTCACGAGAGCCCCTATGGTAACAGTACCTTTGCAACTTATATAATGTAATCTGCGAGATCCCCCAGTACTTTTCATTAGATTCATTTTAGGGAAAGAACTAACTGTAAAAAATTTTATAAGTTTGAAAACAACGTGTTTTTCATTATCATTGTTTAAAATATCTCAAAACTCAGACCTTTGCTTATTATGTGGATGGGGGATTTGACCTCGGGACTTCTAAAACTTTGATTCCATTTTTAGACATCGGGTAACAGGATGTTCTCACTCAAAGTTATATAGATAATTTTGATTCCATTGCAGCTTTCTAACCATATAAACAGTCCTGAGGTCAAATCCCGCACCCGCATAATTAGATTTTGGCATATCTTCATATATATCTCATTAAGGACGAGAGCCCAACAATTTGTGATTTTGTCAGAAACCAATCAGAAACAGAAAAGTTTTACATTATTAAAATAAAATTTTGTCAAATACAGTAAAATCCAATTATTGTGTCGGGAAAATGTTTAAAATCAAGCCATTTATACAATCAAACTTTGAGGGTGAAATCAGAGTTCGACAGATTATCGGACATCCAATGCAAGAAGAACTCTAAACTAAAGCTATACTTATGAAGGTCCCAATAACCTGAGATAAAAGAAGAGCATCTGATCCTTTCCTGACCATCCCGTCGCAGGCATTGTCTTAACCTAACTGATCCATTGGTGCCTTAAAATAAGTCCTAAACCATCCTCCGATAGCCGGGCGGTTATGGGACTTCACTTTCAACCTGATCAAATTGCATTACCCTCTGAGCAAATTAATTTTCCAATGGATGGAGTGATGTACTAACTTTCTTTAAGTTAATAGCTCTTCATCTGCTCTTCATCGTCCAATGTGGAGGCGCCGCTCAGTTAAGAGTAAATTTCTGCTCACTAATGGATCGTTGAACTAAAGCTGAGCTACAGTTTTACCACTAATGCCCACACGAGTCGAGTCTTACTCCTAATCATGTCCTTTGCATTACGCGAATTCAATTGGTGCGCCTGAAATTAAATTCCATTGACTGTTTGACTATTTCCTTTTAGCTCATAATTTCATTATTACCCAATTGTACTGTTGTTCACTGATTGGTTGAACTAAGTTTGAAAGTAAATTTCTCAACAATTGAAATCTTGCGAGCTGTCATTATGCGGGCTAACGGCCAAACAAAAATACAGTCACAATATTGAGGTTCTACTGTACTTCACAAAAATCCCTTTGAAAATTAGTCCAATTACTTAAGTGTATCCGGGAAATTTTTTTTTATTTTCAATTAATTGTTTGGCGAGCTGTCAAAGTTTGACCGTTAATTAACATTAGAGTCGAACAATGAGTTGAATTTAGTTTATAAATATTGGATCGAAACCGCAATTTATATTAGAATTGAATAGAATTTTTTTAATAAATAAAATTAATCTTAATATAAGGCTAATTTAGGCTTTAAAACATCGGAAATAAGCCTATTTTAGAAGAAAAGGGCCCTTTCGGCCGCTATTTCCGTTCAACATTTTACCCTCTCTATACCTCCTCCAGAATTTTTGACAACTCCCCCCCCCTCACATTCCCCTGAAAAATTTTCACTAGTCATCTATGAAATTTAGTAAATTTTAAATATTAGAAAATAAAATTCCAAACATAAAATTTAGATTTATCCGAGAAATGTAAAGAAATTTTGAAAAAGTCAAGTTTTTGTGATTTGTTTATTCTTTAAGACTTATGGAAATAATTTTAATAGACATTTATTTAATAGAGTTTTGTACTAAATTATAGTTTTTTAGTTATAGTAATCTATTTTAGAGTTGAGTTACTATTTTGTTTAAAACCCGCCAGACTTTAATCAATTCTAAGTATTTGCTCTCGCTCAATCTTTCATTGTCTAACGGTTTTAATTTTAAAATAAAAAAGATTTTTCCTGACTTAACTAATTACTAGACATTAGAAAAAAAGTTTTTTATTTTGATTTCATTGTTTCGCGAGCGGCGAGTATTTGACGGTTAGTTAACACTAGTGTTGGCTAAAAAATTGACTTATAATATGCAATAATATGCAGAATAAGGCATGAATCAGGGCAGGGATCAATGTTCGACAATAACAATGAAACTGTAAGGGCGTGACGTTCCCCCTAACTCAGTGCAAATACATAAAATTCATGCCTTAGTAGGACTTTTATTACTAATAATGATTTTCAGTTTAAGGGGGAAACAAAATACAGCCCCCAATTGGCCACCTCTGGTTTTGGTGTTATTCTTCTGATTGTCATTCGTGTCACGTATTTCTATAAGAATTGTCAAATTGAAGGAAATATCATTTGGTTCTGAAATAGACTTCTAATTAAATTTTGAATTTTAAAACTATTTTCAATTAAATTATTCATTGATTTTAAACTCTTTATTAAATGACTGGAAGCGCAAGAAATTATGTTCTCCATTGCCATCAGATTCTGTTAATTCTCTTCCATTAATTGAATGTCAAGACTCTAAGGATGAGTCGCGAAACAAATGACTCGAATCACGACATCAATGGCTTTGAATTATTGAAAAAAATTCTTTTCAAATGAAATAGTAATCAATTTGGTGAACATTAGCGCGCAATTTACCCATTTTTATAGCAATTGAATGCAATTATTGTTTTATTCAAAGTTTAAATATTTGGATTAAACTTTCAAAGCCTTTAATCTCTAAAAATATGATTTCAATTCTTCTGATTTTTCTGATGTCGACTCTAATTGAGTGCCAGTCCTTGTGTTCAAACCTGAAACCAAAAGGCAGTTATTCAGGAATTGAAGTATTTGTTCGCTATGGAAAGGAACCGAAAAATACAGCGATTGTAATGTCCAACAGAGCGGGTGATGAGTGGCTGATCCAACCAACTTATAGTCCCGAAAATAGTAGGGTTTCTTTACAAGCCCTCAAACATTCCAAGAGTAACTCGGATGCTATCTTTCGGTTCGGAGTCACTGATGAAAAAGAATACTACAATTGCGAAGTCAGACATTTGTTAACATTTATGCAAACATTCATTGAATTTGAAATAATTGTCTCATTTGTTTTACAGACTCTGAAAGAGTCCATTACAAAGTGCGAGAGTGTCAACAGAAGCGCTACGCCTTCGACCACATATGCGAACAGTACTTTACTTTCGGCCGATTCACTGTTTCTCAAAACATTTAGAGATAACTCACTTTTGGTCTTCAATCGGAATAAAAAGGATTTTCATTCCGTTTACAAGCCTTTAAAGAATGAGACAATTGATTGTGTTTTTGTGAACAGAACTTCCTCTTTGTGTAAAGTTCCCGAATTCGTGACACAAATGAAAGACTCGCTATTCAGCAAAATTGATGGAATGGTTGATATTATATTCGCGGGTCACAAGGGTTATTTAATATTCTTCAACATCGGTGGTCGGCCCAAATTCTGTTTTACAGAACACGGAAAGAATATTTCCCAAGAGGTCTGCCATCAAACACAACAATTTCTTTTATCTAATTTACATTACTTTTAGTGTAAATCTTCTTCTAAAATGAGGACTCTTTTCCCGGAGTGCTTCAAAAAACAGGACCCATTAGTTTGGGCGGCACTGGCTTTCGGAGTACTTGCAGTCATTCTCGTGATTGTCATACTCTTAACAATTAGATGGAAGAACCAACAAAAAAGTGACGAAAATCAGAGCACTGCAAATGAAAAGACAATCCCAACATCGAAGTCATCGGACTCGTAGGGTCAGTCAGATGAAAATTGATTTCACAATTGATCCGAAAATTTGATTCATTTATAATTTAAATGTTTTAATTGTTTTAATCTTTATATTATAAATGTTTGTAAAATTCTATTCAATAAATGCATTGATTGACTAAATATTCTGTTAATTATTTGCTTAATAAATATTAACTCATAAAAAATCCTCAAAAGGAAATCCGCAGATATTTGGCTCGAAATCCAAATAAGTTTTAAAATATTTGATTAAAACTAAAATTCATAGAAGAGTTTGTGATTCAGTTTTAGCTCTAATTCTTAAAACATTCTCAAGTATTATCTAAATGAGGCCCAGAAATGTGACCTTTCCTTCCGGTTCACAATTAGAATAATAAAAGTGTCGCTCAAAGATTGTTCGCATAAATTGTTTGAATGAATTGCGCGAAACTTAAAACAATTTTTGAATTTTAGTTCAGTTTTATGTAATTAATAGGTTTTGTTAGCTTTGAATGAATAATTTAGACATTTCGGCACAAAATGATCATTAAATAGTAATTTAACGGACTATTTGAACCTAAAATCTGAGCTAAACCCTAATGAAAGGTAATTCCTAAACTAAAAGACTTTAAGAAACGCTCAAAAGTCCTGTTCTGAATAAAAGCTGATTTCTGCCTATTTTTCAACGTCTTGAAAAAATTTGAGGAAATATTTTTGAAAAAAAATGAATAACGAAAATCAATGTTTAATTCTTCATTGTATCAAAAAGACGATCAAAAGGTTCACTTCAAAGACTCGCTTAAATTCTAACCCAAGAGATTTGCTTTTGAATATATTTTAGGTACGAATCGGTTATAAATAATGAATCATAAATAATGCTCAGAACAGTTTTATTTAATCAGATTTTACAGACAATTTGGAAATATATTTGAGAATAGGTTTGAAAAAAGAGATTTATTAGAAAGAATAGTTTACAATATGCAGAAGAAGGGTAGTACTGCATAGAACCAGAAATATTACACCCCTGGTTATGTCTCTATTCCTATGAAGTTTACCATCCATTTTTATCTCGATTCCAAGGGCTGCCACAGTTTCGAAGTCACCTATCGATCAGATACTAATCAAATATATTCTTAAATTAATTGAATGGTTCTTTACGTATGAAATAGACAATGGTTTGGATAATCCAAATGATGAGTAATATGATCACAACTATGGCTGAAATTCTGCGAGAACTGTAACCCGAGTAATACAAAAGGTCCGAAATAATGGCCAGACATGATGTCAGTACTGATGTGCCAAACGTTTGCGTATCTTGTTTAATGCCTAACATATCGTCGTTAATGACGGCCTGAATACAGTAATCAGACGAAATGGCGGCTATGGCTGAGGTCGTGCTTATGATAAGGAATTCATACAAATCCATCTTCAAATGGTTAAAATTGTTGTGAAGACTCTAAACGGTTATTCTGTTATTTGAAGCTTCAATTCGATAATGAAAAGCCAAGGGCGTGAATCTTTACGATTAATTATCAGGACATTTTATTTCATTAAATTACCTTAAAAACTAATTGTTACTAATATTAATGAAATTGGTAATTATTTCAATTAAGAATCTTTTAAGAATGACAAAAGGCTTACCGTATTACCTCACATAATGCGGCAAGCTGCTATAAATAAAAATTGATTGATTAGTGCCGGTATACCTGAGATAGACCGGTATAAGTGACAAGAAAATCAGTAAAATCTAAGATTAAACTTTAAAAAGAAAAATATTTATAAATAAAATAAAAACAATTTCAAGAAACACTGACTCGATGAATTAAGATAAGCAAATGCTTCAAAAGCTTATTTGATTTGAAGTCAGCGTTGATTTTACATTTATTCAGTCCACTTCACTTCAATTCATTATATTTAAAAATTAAAAATCTACTAAGAATCCGATGATTCACAAGAACTTTAATTATATTAAGTGTTCCATTTGTTATGATATTAATTAAATTAAAAAATTAAAGAGCAATTTTCATGGCCTATGGCCACTCTGACTCAAGTTTTCCCTCTTGAAATTAGTGCCAATCGATAGAGAACATCCAGCTACTGTAGATGAAAATTGCCTCTAGCCAATTTGCTCGATTCCAGTGCAGATCAGAGTTAACCGCCTCAGTCTCAAATTTCAACATACAGTCCATTTCAAGTGATTGAGTTTGGTCGAAAAATTGCAATAAAATTTAAACCACTTGTCTTATCTGTTTCAAATTTTTATGGTGGTTATTTATATCTGAAATTTTTTATCGGAAATTTGTTAGTAAAATTTTAAAATTGTTAACATTTTATTTTGACAAATCCATATTCTGGAACATAAAATAATAACATGTCAATTCATCTCTGGTAAAAACTAATAAATAACGTCTTAAAATTGCATTTCAAAATTTTTATTCTAGAAAAATAGTCATAACTTTAAAACCATCAAAGGTATAAAGTTTTAATTTTCACCAATCGATTCAACATACTTGTTTTAATTGGAAACGATGTCTCATTTGTTAAAATTCATTGAATGAAAAATAGCACTTTGACACCCTCTAGCGGAAAATGTACAGGAATGTCAAAAAATGCCCAATACAAACAGTGTTCAAAATGCCTTCCTCTATCGGAAAATCATAATTTCGGCCTCGGGAATTTGGGGTATATTTTTTATAAGCCCCGGACTTGTCCTATAAAGGGCTGACAAATTATATTATTATTAAAAATCATAAACGAAATTCTGAATTGAACTACAATTTTATTAATTTGTTCCAAGATCAGTTTTGGGATACATCATTATAAATAACAATTAGACTTCTGTCCGGACTAGACTTCATTATATAATTTAATAAATTAATTTGTTTTACAACTAAAGTAATAGAAAGTGATTTTAAAAGTGATTAAAGCAAACAATTGGCTAATAATTCATATGAAAAGACTAAATCAAAATTATTGTAATTAAGTCGCAAACTATTTGAGAAATTCTTTATGAAATTCACATCAGATTTGTGGTAATTCTGACACATTTGGTGTCTTCATTGCAACAGAATTTCATTAAGTCTTGTGTGGAATCGGCGCTAATATTGATGTGAACGTTGTTCGGCTTTCCCTCCAATTTACTCACTTTTCCTACATTTAAAACAATTTCAAATAAATCAGAAACGACTCAACTTATTCTTCGATGTCTAATACCTGTTGAATGGCTGTAAATATAGTAATCGATTGAATCCATCACTTGAATAGATATAAAGATATCATGAAAGACATAATTTCCATATTTAGCGGCCATTGATTGAAGCGATTCCTGAATTTGTTGATCACTGAGTTCTGGTTCCCCATTAAGTGGATTAGTCAGAGCAGAGTTATTGTTCATCTTGAAGAGTTCAGCCATCATGGTGGGTGCCTGGGGCTGATCTCCACCAAACATCGATTTCAATTTGTAAACGATGGGATTGACCGGATTGGCTCTGTTTATTACCGTGAACTTGGGCCTAACGTAAAACATTCAAACAGTTTTGACCTCGGATTCGATGGACAATTGTCTTACATTTGATTGAATTTGCAATTATAGCCCCAATTATTGAGATATAAGTTGCAGTTCTGTTCGAATTCGCGCATAAGAGTGTCCGTCTTGTTCTCAAAGTCCTCGACGTGAGTGCTTCCAATCATATTAGTGAACGACAATTTACAGAACTGCTGGACATTGAACTTCGCGTCTTTTAGTTGAGTCGAACTCCTGATGGCATTCATTACATTCAGACAACAGTTGAATGACTGGAACTCAATGATCGATCCGTCGGCTAAACAATTGACAAAAAACTAATGATTAGCAAAAAGATGTCTTAAAAAGTGTTGAATTGAGTCACAAGTCATTAATTGTTGACTTTTGTCGACCAAAACGAACTCAAAGTCTGACAAATCGATGATTTCGATGCAATCGATTAATGGAAATCTTATTATTAATCCTAAAGAGAAAACCCATTAGATTTGACTAAACTTTTCAAACAGGGAGTGAATACCGGGTCCTTTTAGAGGCAAACGAATTCCCAGCCGATAGACAAGACATCTCTGAAGAGAATGTATTCGCTGTCCAAACAATTGATTCAAGAAATCAGTATTAAGATTATGGCCATTAGATCAATGGCAATGAATACCTGGAGGCAGAAGAAGGCAGAAATCGGAAACGTTATGACAAATACGGCGTAAAATACGAATACAATTATTTTGTGGACCAATTGTTTGATGACCGGATATTCTTGTGTTGGCTCCGGTTCGGTGTCGGAGGACACGTCGCAAAAGAGCTGTTCGTCTGTCTGTACCTTAGAGTACTTGAAGGCAGACCTGTAGTCAAACACTGTTTCCGGCATTTCGTTAACCATTCATTCAAAACAACTTTTGCTTTGATTTTGTCTTTCAGTTTAAAAACAAGATTTCACTCAATGTTTGTAAACATTTTTTTGAGACATTACGCAAACAACACATTCAAATATAGCGTTACTATTTTAGGGGAAAGCAATTAATGGTTTTCTGTGCTAATGATAAAAATGTTGATATATTTCCTATGGAAACTTTAGATGAAACAAACTTATTCTAAATAGAATCACCATTTCTAAAACTATTTATTCATCTTTTTCATTATTCAGTTGAGTGATCCTGAGTTTTTACTCAGTTTTCAATAGTTATTTAGCATGGTTTTCCTGTTAGTATAAATGTTTGTGCCAACCGTTCCTTCCAAATAGCAGATTAGCCCTTGGTTGATATATTATTTGATTTATTCGTTTCAATTTCAAAAATTTCAAATACGAGTAAAATCAATGACAAAACACGCCATGAATCAAACCCAATAAAATTATAATGTATCTTGGTGTAATTGCGTACTTGAATTTGAAGTGTTTTTATACAAATTAAAAGGTACTTGATTAATCACCTTCAATTGGCACAGGTCATAGATTAAGATTCTAGTGCATATCAAGTGGTATAGAATAGATAACTCAAATCTTTGGTTTCAGACAATGAAACAAATGAAAAGACTATAATTCAAATCAATTATTAGCTTATTTCAGACCATTAAATGCAAACCTAAAGAAATGACAACAAATGTCTTCATATCTTTTGTGACAATTAATAAATAATTATTAATAATAATATTTGCATAAGTTTGAGAATTGATGAAAAAGTGATTAATTCAATGAAAATTCAAATACTTTAGTCACGCGGTTATAAATTTTGCCAATTTTATTACACTGCGAATATATTAAATTGATATCATTAATTGAAATCCAGCAAAATTCAATTTCATTAACCCAATTATTTCTAATATCATTTGATTTAGTTTTATTTTTAAAGACAAAATAAAATTTGAAATGAAGTCAATTAGAGTTAATAAGAAAGCCATTCATTTTTAATTTGCAACTCATTGATTAAAATCTATTGATGGGGTCCTAGATTCGGCTTTAAGGGATACTACTAGTATTCTAGCCATACCCTCAAACCCCTTCAGACCCCTTCAAAAATAGTTGCCGCCAAAGATTTACCGAACAGTTTTCTATGTTTTATTTTGTGACTTAAATAATAGATAAAACGTTTGATAAGGACTGATGAGGACTGAAAACAAAGATATTTTTAAACAAGTTAAGGGAATCACAATTCGTCGTTTCCGATGCAAATGCAAGACTTCTTCTGTGAGTCTTTGTAAGTCTTACAGCCAAAAGTCAAGAAACTCATCAATAATAGCTTTGTCGCTGTTTTACAGCCTATTCCAAGACAATTATTAATTACACATAAAGATTGAGAGGTCACCTTTGAGATGTGTTGGGTCCTTTTGGGTCAGTTTGCACTTTTGCACCAAACAGTGATGAAATTTGTCGTCGCAGTCATTCTTATCGGCGCCACACTTATGGTAACACATCTGGTGCTCATCACAACAGTCGCGCATCTCTTTGATCGGAAGGTCCGTATCATTAATCTTAAGGCATCGAAGAATATTAAGAACCCACCACAACTTAACAATTGATTTGAGGGCAGACCTGTTTTCCGAGTGTTCCACAACCAGTAGGTTTGTGCTGATAGGCCTGGTTTTCCATTGAGATTTTTCCTGAAAAATTAGTTCCAAATTGTTTTAAATTTTGATTCTCACTTCTAACTGAACAGACCGTAAGGACACATGAATTGACATTCCTCTTGTTTAGCATGTTCAATTATATGTTGGGCCCAGGAGTCGACATTCTTATAAAGATTGTCGACAAAGCCATTCAACTGATCGCCCATTCCGTTAAATGTCTGACTAAAGCCGTCAATAAAACCATTACTGAAAGGCAATACCAAAACAATGACCACTAATTTAAACAATGTTTTCAATTTGTTATTTGGAATCATTGGCGAAATTGTCATAACTTTTCTCTAAATTTTGATTGAAATTCAAAACTAAGACTCTATTTATTTGACAAATTCCAGAAATGACTGAAAATAAGTTATGAAAATAAAATTTCTTTAAAAATCGATTTTCATCTCAAAAACTAAGTCTTTTAATGTATGCGTGAATTTAGTTAATAATCGTTATTATTATTATTATTCTGTGCTATTGTTTGAGCAAAATTTGAAGCAATCGTTAAAACCTAAAGAGCACTGAAATTCGATGTTCTAAAAAAAAGTTCTTTTCTCTCAATATATTCGTTCAGATCTTGTTTTTCATAATTTTATTTGAAAATCATATGAAGTAATAGAATATTCTTGAATTCCGAATAAAGCATTTGATGAAAGAATCGATATTTTTAGATTCAAACTTATATTACACATTCAATATTTACATTAATTGTTTTATTTGACTCATCGGGGAATACATCCGAAGTTGAAAAACAGACAGAATTTTATTAATTTTCAAAACAAATAAATTTAAAGTTCAAAACAAAAGTAAGAAAACAAAAATAAAACCAAAACTTATTTTAAAAGTCAACGAAAACGAGAGTAAAGATCGAAAAATAATAATCAAAATTTAGATCTCAATTGAATTAAGGCCTAAACTGTTCTAAAAACTGGTTGAGCGCTGACTCGTCGTCCGGATATTCGTATGCCTTCTGTTCGTTGCAAATGTAATGGGTTTGAGAGAACTCTTTGAAGTATTTGCCGATCTCTGGATGTCTGATCTGTGAGGGCTGAGCGCTGGGCTCCAAGTTCTCTTGAGCCGCATAACGGGTAGAGCCGTCTTCGACTAAGACATTGTAAAATGGCTGCTTGTCTTTGTTTGAAAGGTTGTAAACACCCATTTGGTAGATCCAGTCCCGACTGGCCGCACACTTCGAGTCCCATCCGTATATTACACACGAATAGTTATACCTAGTCCCAATTAAACAAGACATAATTATGACAATATAAAATCTCAAACTACAATCTTGTTAAATTTTCAAAAAGACCCAAGTTCATCTTGGAGAATCAGTTATTTGAAGAAATGTGTTAACAGAACTTACTTCTTGTGAGACATAATCATTCCGATGGTATAATTGATGTCTAGGTTTTGTTTGCGTCGTTTGACACAAGTCTTTCGGCCACTCTTTGATATGTTGTTCCGTTTGGCTGACAACTGACTGGTCACTGATTGCCGCAAAAACATAACCACTCCTATCGATGTCGGATCACTTTCGCTCACTTTCTGCAGCATTTCATTCACTTCTTCCAAATTGATATTCAAATGGAGATAAACTCTGGACAGAAGAAGACGGGACTCTGTGTCGTCCGGCGCCAGAATGCAGAGCAGTTCCAAAGCATTTCTTAAACATAATAAGCCTTCGGACGAGTTTTCCTGTTGTCTCCCGATTTCCATAAGATTGCGACACATCCGGCAAAACAGGTCTCGAGTCGAACACATCCCCAGAGCTTCTGCTTCAGATTGACTGTAGTTATGAAATACCGAAGAACTGGCGTTAAGGAACCGACCGCTACGGTAAACATCAATATATGTATAGGGATTGGAATCGTTTTCATTGCTATTAAAGATTAATTAATTAATTTTGAACTGAATTTTGGATTCAAAACAATTACTCGAATTGTTTCCATTTAAGGAGAAAATGATGCGGAAAATTGACAGCAAATGTCTTTACTCCTAATTTAGCGGCTATTGTGTGATAGAGTATACAATAAGTAATAGGAATTCCTAAACGTCTGTCAATAACTCTGTCCATAAAAGAGTTGTTCATATCGTAGTAGTCGTTGTCGTTTGGGTCGAACTTCAACTGATTGAAGAGGACTTCGTTCAGACAAAACAGGATTTGTTTGCAGTCTTTTGGACTCCACTTTGATTCCGTCAATTCATTTGCTTCCGAATCACTTAAACAAAGGCCAGAATTTTGCCTAAGAATTGCATTCGACGGAAAACTGACCGCAATCTCATCGACAGTCAACTGTGACATCAAATCGATTTGATTTCGATAGTGATCTTCGTTTAAAGACTTATTTTGGAACCATTCAGAGATCAGTAACGAACCATAGAAAAGATCTTTCGATTCGTTTTCTAAGAATTGGATCCATTTATGTCTAAGCATTTGGTGTCTTAAGAATCGCAACACTTTTAGGGCATAGTATTTGATGGTTAGGTTCTTGTGTTCCGACCCGTCGTTCAACAAGATTTCCAATTCGTTTATTTCGAATAATTTGATGTCATTTTCACATAAATTTGAGTCTATTCTCAACTGACTATAATCGAGGAAACATTGAAACGAATCGTTAGACAACTCTTCGTCCAAATAATGAGTTTCACTCAATTTGGACACTTGTTGTTGAAGATATTGGCCAACGAGATGGCGATCAATGCAGACCCTCTGCCAATCGACAAAAGGGCTGTGCGGACAGACTTGTGGCCAGTTTTGTCTGAATTTGATTTTCCACAACTCATTGTTTTTGGCTATTATTTGATTAAATCTTTTCGATACACAACTTATTCGACTCAAGTCCTGGTAACTGATCGACCGGTTGTTTAGGATCTTCTCCTGGATCTCATTCGGCATTAACTCAATTAAATTGCTTTCATTCATCATTTCTGACATCATTTAAATAATTTAATCAATTATTTGTAGCAAAAAATGAACTCGAATTCAGATTTAAAGACCTTTTGAATCGACATTTGGTTTGCTTCCAATCAAAACAAAAACAAACCAAAGGGTCGTTCACTAATGACGTACCAAAAAGGAAAGCCAAGGGTTGTCAATAAAAACAATTGAATTGATAGAGAATATTAACAGAACCTGGATCAATCAAACATCCAAGGTTTAATTCAATGGCCTTGCATTAATAGAATTATCAATTGTAATTATTATTAAATAAATGTAACGGAACATGTGCTGAGATGTGGTGAGTGGTCAATTGCCTTGCATTGAGTGACACAACTCATACATCAATGATGACCAAAATGATGATTTGGCCAAAGAATATGTCAACATTTGGCGCATAAGTAAACAGTTGTCCCTTAAAAGTGATGCAATGATTCACTCAATTAAAACATTTTATGATTAACTCATTTGAATCGCAATTAAAAGATCTCTTAGTCTTAAGTCATTGATTAAAAGAACGATTGAAAGTAAAAAACATTCGCTTCACTAATCATTTGTGAAAGTGTTTCAAAAGTCTGTCAAAACTTGTGACTAAATTTTGTGACAATTATTTTGAAGGCGAGTAAAGCATGTCTTCAGATTTCGGTCAATTGGGAATGGATTTGGAAGAGGAAGGAAAGCCTTTGTTTCCATACCCGGATCATTTGGTGCCATACGACTTCTCTTTCAATAAAATATTCGACGCCAGGGAAAGAAAGAAGGAGTTGCATCTGGAAGTAGAGTTCCTGGTGATATCACCCGTTGAGTTCAGTGTCCACATCTCAAAACTCGATTCTCACTTCACTGATATTGTCAAAGAAAATAAGAATCTGAAGTACCATAAGGACAATAAGGACCCCAATGTCTACCAAATTAGTCTTAAGCACTATTTCTACGTTCATTCAAAAGTGAAGGTATTATTCAAAAGTATCTGACATTGATTTAAGACATGTCCTGCTTATCCAGTATTTGCAGGAACACATGTATATGACTGTTAACTACAACAGTTTGAATCGGGATTTCATCCGCGCTTTGATCAATAATCTCAACCAAAACGATAATATTCTGACATTCATTCAGAACCGGAAGAGTCGAAAGTCGATAATAGAGTCGTTAGAATACGACCCGAAGTTCGGCAAATCGATAAAAATGATGTCCGAATACCAAATGATTGACGACTTGGAAGAGAACCAAATGATTGCTTTCTATATGTGTGTAGTCAGAAACGGAAAGTCCATTCTGGCCGACAGAACCGGAAAGTCGATGACGGCGCTCACAATTATGACATATTTTCGGAACGACTGGCCATTGGTTATCGTCTGCGACAAAAAAAGAAAGAAATACTGGAATAATGTGCTGACAAACCGGTATCAGTGCTCTCGACTGTTCCGGATATCTGTGATAAACACTGTGACAGACATTTATGTCTATCCGAACCCATTCCACGACATTATGATTATTGACTACGAATTGTATTATCAGGTCAAAGACACCGTCAGTTTCAGGAATCTTAATATTAAAGCATTCATTTTGGAGGACCAATGCAGAGGAAACTCTTCACACAGCAGGCCGTGGAAGGGATTGTCCGACTGTACCGATAACCTGAGAAAAGCCAATCGAATTATATTTATTTCCGCCAAACCTTTCGATTCCAATTATAAGCGTTTGTGGCCTTTACTCACAATATTGGATCCGAAGACGTTTGAAGACTTTGGAAACTTCGAGTCAAGATATTGTGACCCAGAACATATGCGAAGGCAACAAGTTATCAAAGAGTTTCAAATACTCTTGAGGTCAACATTTTTCATATGCAATAACTCTTTCGAGTGATTTATTAGTCTTTGAATTTTCCGGTATTTTTCTTATCTATTATATAATTGTTAATTAAAAATAAATGAAAGCAAATGAAAGAAAAGTCTCTCAAATTTAAGACATTCAAATATTTTCAACTTTTATTATAAAAACTACATTTCATTAAAATTTTGTTCACATCTATGCAATTAATATCAATGCACTTGTATTCAGAATAATTTGTAAGAATCAATTTCCAATTATGGAAATTTATCGTCATTTAGTACAGGTCATTTCTTCACTCCCCTACCCATAGTTAAAGACTACTTCAGCACTGAATCATACGAAACGAATATTTTATTGTTTTTCTATTAAATTAAAGATAAAAAGTGAAAAATGAATACAAATTACGAATTTAAAAGAAGAGAATAAAAATGAGAATCAATGGAAGAACAGAAGCAGTTGAGGCCAACAATTGGGAGCCAGCGCTGGCTTTTTCAGGCGGTTTTGGTGTGGGTGTCGTGTTATCATTGCTACGAATCTGAACTCTACTTTCAGGATTTGATTTCTTCTCAATCAATGGTCCGCCAGATTCGTGCGATTCTTTGGCAGCGATGGGCGCTTCGGCACTTTCGGAAGAGCCGCCCAAACAGAACTCATTCGTTCGTTTCATTGCACTACAATTCAGGAACTCTTTGATAGGTCTTAGATCACAGGTCTGGGCAATAGGTTTGTCACTCATTTTTAACGGACAAAATGTCGATCCGCTAAACAGAAAGAGTTCCGAAACTTTATTTGTGGTTATAGTGAGGGCTGCGGTCAAAG